>MU839856.1:133385-199475 GCA_030411725.1 Echria macrotheca | reverse complement strand
CTAACCCTAACCCTAACCCTAACCCTAACCCTAACCCTAACCCTAACCCTAACCCTAACCCTAACCCTAACCCTAACCCTAACCCTAACCCTACGGCAACTAGCGGAAAATTAGCTATCGTGGACATCTTGCTCGCTGGCGGTGGAGACCTCAACATCAAAGCCGCAGCGGATTGGACAGTACTCATGGCGGCAGTTTCGAGCAGCAGCTTCTACCTTATCCAGAGAATAGTAAAAGCCGGGACGACTTAGCCGCGCAAACGGTTTGGGGGGATTCAGCCCTGAGCATTGCCACTCGATATGGCGAACAAGCCATCGCCGCATATCTTACGGATCAGGGCATAATCCTTCCCAACACCGTAGCGGGACGTCGTGCCTCCGTCATTGCTTCCAGGAAGGGCCTGCACAAGCTTGTTCACCACTTGACGCTGGACTACAGAGCCGTGGCCAGGAAAGGGCCCCAGAGACAAACGAGTCTCCAGGGTTACGACTTGGCCACGGTGATGGAGAGCGCTCAAGATGAAGCAGACAGCGAACCGGATGAAAAGGACCGCCACATGCATTTGGCCGAGGTGTTGGGCGGTATTGAGTATACCACCGGCCTCGGAAGAAAATACTCGTTGCTGGAGCTCCTTGGCAAAGGACATTCCGCCCAAGTTAGTGTATGTGTGGCCACCGGCACCGGCGTGCGATACGCTGCCAAAGTGTTCGTATTCCAGGCGACTTTCTCGCAGCGCGAAATAATAGACATGAGCACATAACGCGGTTAGTCGATGTATGTGTCAATGACAACATGGACCAACTAGCTTTGGTGATGGAGCTAGCTCCCGAAGGTGATCTCTTCGATTATGTCGTGACGAGGGGATTCCTTCCCGAAAAAGAGACAAGAATGATGTTCGGCCAGATCTTCGCAGCATTGGAATTCATTGTAGGAGGCTCTTTCACACGTTCTAGTCTACGAGTACCTACTAATAGTAAGCAATACCAAACAGCACCAGCAACGATTTGTACATCGCGACATCAAACCTGAAAACATTTTGTTGAGGGACAAGGACCCGCTGTTTGTCAAACTTACCGACTTTGATTTTGCAATTTGCCTGGACAGCGCCAGTCCTGGTCGAACAGCACCTGCTGGCTTCGCAGATGACCTCTGCGGTACGCCGAGCTGTACGTTTTCCTACGCATAACTGTGCAAGCGACGGGTATACATAAGCTAACAGTTGAAAGATGTTGCCCCTGAAGTCTTACGGCCCAGCAGGGATCGTATGTACAGCTACCCAGTCGATGTGTGGTCTGCTGGGGTAGTGCTTTACATTTGTTTATGTGGGTTTCCACCCTTCTCGGATGAACTGTTTTCCGAGGAGCGTCCATATACACTCAGCCAGCAGATCCAAATTGGACACTTTGACTACCCATCTCCCAATTGGGATCATGTGGGCGACCTTGCGCTGGATCTCATCGATTCGATGGTCGTTGTTGCGCCGGAAGAGAGATATACTATCAAACAGTGTATGGAGCATCCTTGGATGAATGTTGGCAATGAGGCGGTTTGATTTCGAGAATGCTTCGGAATTACAAAGTATCTTCCGTAGATACCTTACCTTAGCGGGAGAGTAACAAGCCCGTTACGGCGCCCATCCCTGGACCACACTTTCTCCGAACACGTAAGTCAAACTATTTCAAGGCTCTACTGCCGCCCCTTAATCAAATCCGCTACCTTCTCCACTACAGTCAGCGTGTCTACTAAACGAAACGAAGCTAGCACCGCGCCCTTAATGACTGCGCGGGGCTCCCGCCTCCAGCGTGCTCACTTATCGTCCACTCATTACAAATATTAAATAGGTATAATTAGATAGATATTATAGAAAATAGCTATTTAGGAGTACTTTGGGGGTGTTTTAGGTGGCTTGAAAACCTTTCTTATATAACCTTAGGTGACTTTGCAACCGTAGATACCTATTTTTGTTTTAAATGTTTTGTTTTTGATGTTTGCGGCTGTTAAGTATCCCTAACTATACGACCCTAGTTTTGCAGGGTTCGGCTAGTTAGCCGCTTAGTTACCTACTAAAACCCAACCGTAAATATCCCCTTGATAAAATGCTGTTGTGGAACAACTTCAGTTACCTTGTATCGAGAGGTACACCCACGCTTTGATTCAAGAACACTGTTTACATTTCCGGAGACGACACCTACGGCGTACGGCTGGGATTGTAATTACTTTCCCAGTCGCATACCGGACAAACTCATTCAATAAAGTTCCTCAAGGTTGTATCTTCCCCGCCAGGTTCCTTTTTGGGAAATTCACCTTTCGTCGAGGGTGCGCAAATGAGGGTCTGTTGGTCATTATCTGTTCCCACTCTCTACCTGGCTGATACCGAATTTCAAGTATGGTTCAAGTTCAAAAACATGATCAAACTCTGACAACTCAGGCGCACTAACGTTAAAGGAAATCAACCCAAAACACCCAGGTCATCAGGCCAAACCGAGTCTTTACTATATCTAGATCAGACCCAAGGGAAATCAGTCAAACGAGTCAAGGGATTCGTGAAGTCCGCCGAATTGAGGGGCGTGATAGACGGCGTGGGGCCGCGGTACAATTTTCGATAGATCCGTCCTACAACGAAGCCCGCTCCTCTTCCTCCTCTACCCCTACGCGCGACTACCCACACACGGAGGACTCGTAGAAGCCCGAGAGTGATGCATTGAGAACCCCAAGAAGATCGGTTCGCTCCTTACATTGCAGCTCTACTTGCCGCTCTGGGTGCGACTTGTGTGGATGGCGGTAGTCTCTAATCAGGGAGCTATCAATAAGCTCCCAAAGCGCGGCGGCGATCCTGGCAAACCGGAGCTTCATGAGTTGGCAAAGTCGAAAGAACACCGGCATGCATATCATGCATACTGGATTTGTTCCGGAAAAGCCATGCATGGCGCCGAACCGGAGGGGACAGGGAGGATTCCGGACGGTGATCGTCAGCAGTCACCGACGACTAGGAATCTGCAGCCCGCACTAGTTGTATATTTGACGGTGCCTAAATGAAGACGACGGATGGTAATTTCGCAGGGTTACATAATCGAAAAGAAGAAGAAGAAAAAGGGGTTACCAATCCGCGATAGCCGCCTCCAACCCCATCTCTGCACGACGGGCAAGCATCATATCACTCGTTTTGCTTGTGGTATGTCGAACTGTTTCGAATCGCTCTTGGCTCTGCGCCTAAAATCAGCCCTATGAAAAAGCGTAGATTATGGAAAATCAAGTCGAAAAGAATTTAGCGCCACGACGATGCTGCTCCCAAGTCTTGGTAAACCCCAATCCAGGCCATCGAGGCCGCGGGCGCTCGGGATTTGTGTCTCCAATACGATGTCTTCTCTCCGGCATCTAAAACCTTTTAGCCCGGTCTTCAACCGGATAGCCCACAAGCCACGGCTCTACGCCAGCATCCCTCGGAGCTTCACCTGGGACATCGCCGCCGGCAGCTTCGTGCTGCGTGACGTCTTGTTCTGAGCTAGCGGGGCAGTTCAAGCAGGATGGCATGGCGACGTATGTCGAGATGGCCTAGAGGCGGGCGAAGGAACTGGGCAGGCGTTCTCCACGACCATGCCGGGCCGCGTCGACCATATTGCGCTGCTGCCTGGGAGCGGTGCGCACCTATTCCGCCGCACTGTACCGCTGTGGCTCCCCGGGGCGAATATAGGGTACGCAAGGTTGACGCCATTCTGCAGATGGGAAAGAAACTGGCCTAGAGAACATCGGAAAAGCTCGTCACCCGCGATCAGATCCCTGGTATCAAGGTTCCTGCCCAGCCGTGGGAAGACCATCTGTCGGCTAGGGGCTGCCGAAGGGGAGATTGCTCATGACCTCGGTGAGGTGCTCTTTGACGCGCGCTTGAAGGCTGGAAGGTGGCTATCATCAGCCAGCTTCTCTTAGTTCGGCGGGAGTGGGGGCCAGCGGAATAAGACTCTCATTAGGTCTTACTCTCCCTACGAGTCCGGCAACGTCACTCAAGCTGCTTTTAAGTCATCCTGGCCCAGTTCATCCACTATCGAAACGCCTGCGCACGACGCGAGTTTGGGGCCCAGGACACGTGCCTGCAGTAACGAGGAAGCAATCCCTGACGTCATACGGATGTTTGACAGGCGGTGATACCCAGTTGGCATTAGGGAAAGGCCACGGAATGCGGACGAAGTTTCAACACGGGCTCTTCGATTTATTGACTGTGAGACCTTGCACGTCCGCTGAGTTGCCAGATCCGACTCGACGAGGTTAGGGCTTAGAAGTGTCAGTGTTAGGAAACCACGCCTAGCACAAGTTCGGCATTCAAGGATGACAAAGACGAGCCCGGTTTCTGTCCCGGGACAACAGCCCATTGTTTTACCCTAAAGTTGCCCTCAGCAATTTCCATGTTTGTGCGTGATCCTGAGCTGCTCCTCCCAGGCGGAGTTTTGTACCCAGGTGAGGCGGGTGTCGTTGTCATCACCACACATGCCCCACACCGGATACACGATGCCCTCTTGGCAATGGGTGCTACACAAGGGGCAGGAGATGGCTGAGCACACGTAGATGATTAAAGGTAGCAGGATCAGGTGTTGGTAAAAGTCATACAAAGTTTGGGCTAAAAGTAGCAAAGCTAAGACTTCAAAGGTGATTAGCGAACCAGGACGTGGCAGGGTACTCTCCGAGCGGCAAGATCTCAACCTATACCGATTACGTCGACCAGGCGTTGACGAAATATGTCAGGGCTGTGGCGGAGGCGTACACGGGGGCCACGACGAGCGACAAGCGTCAGGGGCCTACTCGCTGGGTGATCAAGGAAGATAGCAGGTGGTAGCAGGTTGGTGACAACAGTGCTCCGTGATCATTGACGGAATCTTGCAGGAGTAAGATTCCCGGGCGAGGGGGCGGCGACACCGCCACTATGACTCATTACAGTTTCACGGCCGGCAAAGCGTGGTCAGGTCTGCCCAGACGGTCAGACAGATGCAGTGAGGCCTACCGCATAGTTTCGCAAACAAGATTTTGCTCCACTTTTCTGGTACCCACAGGCTGTAACCAATAGTGTAGATCAAGGCACCGGAAGCCTCGGAGCAGGCCACCCCAGGAAACCTGCTTTTCAGTCCCGTTAAATCGTCTCGACCGCTCCACGGCGCTGGCAAAAGGCTTGAAGGAGTGCTGGAGAGCCTTACAATGGCAACTGAAGTGGTTGGCTGGAGCGTGCTTGGCCTGCTGAGAGGCTTCCAGCGCCTTGATCTATTGGTTGCAGCAGGTGGGTACCAGAGAAGTGGAGCAAAACTCTTGTTTGCGGTTTTGCGCGCGAAACCATGCGGTACCACCTGCACTACCGGGTTGGTAGATAGCATGGGTTGGGCAGCAATTGGAGTCGGATCCACTTGCCACATGACTCTGGAAATCCCACAAAGCTCACGGAGAACAGCAAGAAGTTGCTCCCTTACCTCCTGATTCTTCCTCCACAGTCCAAGGTGGACCCAGATTTTTCACTGGGCATCTCGACAGCTCCGCTTTGGAACATTCCAAGATGTCCCACCCTGGTGGCAGGGGAGTTGGGGGAGGCGGCCGTGGACCTCGTGGAGGTCGCGGAGGTCGCGGAGGTGGGCGCGGAGGCCAAGGTGAGGGACGGGGTGACGGGGCCCCTTTCGACAACCGAGGGGGATTCCGCGGAGGACGAGGCGACGGAGGCGGAAGAGGCCGAGGCGATGGTACTTTTCAGCCCCGAGGAGGTGGTGGGGGACGAGGAGGACGAGGAGGACGAGGATTTCGTGGTGGGGGAGGGTTCGCGTCTGGACCCGCCCAACCTTTGGTCTATCGGTATTGTCCCTTCCCTCCCCCCAATCCCTTATCATCGTGTCGCATCGCATCATATCTAATCCAACTGTGCTGCACAGGACCGAAGACGGAAGCATCCCTCCCCCGAACGCTGCCGTCACGGAAGTCGAAGACGCGCTCGGCTCGGGCAAGCCAGGCCTCGAGCGCCTCAGCATCAAGACTTTGACTCCTCTGCGACCGGGGTTTGGCACGAGGGGTGCACCCGTTACACTCTGGACGAACTATGTGCAGATGATCGCAGACACGCAGCTAACGCTCTACCGATATGCATTCACGGTGTCGCCCGCTACCACTGGCCGCAAGCTAGCGCACATCACGCGGATGCTGCTACAGGCACCCGAGATGGCTCCCTTCCGGCAAGACGTGGTGTCCGACTTCAAGTCCACCTGCGTGTCACGTCAGAGGCTTCCCAGCGATGACCAGACCATTTCCATCGTTTACCGCTCCGAGGGCGAAGATGAGCCGCGCCCGGGCGCACCCACATACCAGGTGCGCATCCAGTTCACCAACACGCTCGGCATCGGCGAGCTCATTGACTACCTCTCGTCGACGGACATCGCGGCCGCCTGTGACCACAAGCAGCCGCTAATCCAAGCCTTGAACATCTTCCTCAACCACCATGCCAAGTCGGCTGACGACATTGCCACCATCGGCTCGAGCAGGGCCTTTTCGCTGCGGCCCGACGCGCCCCAGATGGACCTCGGGGGTGGGCTGGCAGCAATCAGAGGCTTCTTTTCCAGCGTACGCGCTGCGACCTGCCGCAT
Organism: Echria macrotheca; assembly: GCA_030411725.1. Taxonomy (NCBI): domain Eukaryota; kingdom Fungi; phylum Ascomycota; class Sordariomycetes; order Sordariales; family Schizotheciaceae; genus Echria; species Echria macrotheca. Next base: position 192,873 of record MU839856.1, on the reverse strand, counting down.
CCTGGTCAACGTCAACGTCAGCAACGCAGCGTTTTATCTCTCCGGACCCCTCGACCAGCTCATGCAGGCATACGAACAGGGACGCGGCGGCGACAGCAGGCCCAGGATGGCCTCGTTCCTGAAGCGCGTCCGCATCCGAACCACCCACTTGAAGGACAAGACGAACAGGGCCGGCCAGGTCATCCACCGCATCAAGACCATCGCGGGGCTCGCGACGCCGAACGACGGCAACGCCCTTGCCCACCCGCCGAGGGTCGCTCACTTTGGTGCTGGGCCGAAGCAGGTTGAGTTCTGGCTCGAGTCAGGCGCCAACACGTCTGCTGCTGCCGCGCCTCCTGGCGCTGCGGCGGCCGACCAGGGGCCCAAGAAGAAGGGCGGCAAGGGAAGACGGGGCGGTGCTGCTCCTATCGCTTCGTCTTCGGCGGGCAAGTACATCAGCGTCTATGACTTTTTCTTGAACAGTGAGTCTCTCCGTATCCCTGGGGTAGGTTTCTCTCTCTCTCTGACGCACCAAAACAACAGCATATGGCAGAGCCCTGCAGAAGCCCCATCTTCCCGTCGTCAATGTCGGCACGCGCGACAGGCCGACCTACCTCCCGGCCGAAGTCTGCCTGGTGATGCCAGGGCAGAGGGCCGACGCCAAACTCGACGCGAGCCAGACGCAGCAGATGATCCGGTTTGCCGTTCGCAAGCCAGGTGCCAATGCAGACTCGATTGTCCGGGAAGGGCTAAGCATTGTCGGGCTCACGGGCAACAACGCCCTACTGGTAAGAAAGCTCCGCACTTTGGCATCACGTCAAAGGAAGGGAGCGAGCGAGCGTCATTGACAATTCCTTTGCAGAGCCGATTCGGCATTCAATTCAGCCCCAACTTGCTCACTGTGCCGGGACGAACCCTCGACGAGCCCAAGGTCTTCTACAAGGGCAACAAGCCGGCATCCGTCCGGTTCGGCAGCTGGAACATGGTCGATGTCAAGTTCAACACGGTCACGTCTGTCCGAAAATGGTCGTACCTACTAATCTCGGTGCGCGGCTACAGGGACGCCTTTGACTTGAACAGCCTGGCCCCTGTCGTGGGGCGGTTTGCCACCACGCTCGGCAAGCTCGGCATCACCGTAGCAGCGCCCATGCCCGGCCAGCACGTGTCCATCGCAAATTCAGACGACTACTCGCCCCTCGCCGACCGGCTCGAGCGTGCGGCCAATGCCGGGCTGGAGCTGCTGCTGGTGATTTTGCCCGAAAACATCCCCGGCCTCTACGGCCGCATCAAGCACTGCGGCGACGTCCGGTTCGGCATTCACACCGTCTGCAGCATCGGACACAAGCTAGCCAAGCCCAACAACGAGCAGTACTTTGCCAACGTCGGGCTCAAGTTCAACCTCAAGCTGGGAGGCAACAACCAGTTCCTCGACGCCACGCGGCGCGGCATCCTCGACGAGGACAAGACCATGGTCGTCGGCATCGACGTCACCCACCCGTCCCCCGGTTCCGCGTCCAACGCGCCCAGCATCGCCGGCATGGTTGCGAGCGTCGACCGCTGGCTCGGCCAGTGGCCCGCCGTTGTCCGCATTCAAGCCGCCGCCCGCACCGAGATGGTCTCGGACCTGAGCGAGATGCTCAAGTCGCGCCTGCGCCTGTGGAAGGAAGTTGGCCGCCACACGGCCCTCCCGGAAAACATCCTCGTCTACCGCGACGGCGTCTCCGAGGGCCAGTACCAGACGGTGCTCGAGGACGAGGTGCCGCTCCTCCGCCGCGCCTGCGCCGAAACGTATCCCCCGGCCGACCAGAAGCGCGGGCTCCCGCGCCTAACCGTCGTCATCGTCAGCAAGCGCCACCACACGCGCTTCTATGTCACCCGCGAGACCGACGCTGACCGCTCCAGCAACCCCAAGCCGGGCACCGTTGTCGACCGCGCCGTCACCGAGGCCCGCAGCTGGGACTTTTACCTGCAATCCCACGCCGCGATCCAGGGCACTGCCCGCCCCACGCACTATTTCGTGGTGCTGGACGAGATCTTTCGCGCGCGCTACGCCAAGGGTGTGCCGGCCCCTGCGAGGAACGTTGCGGACATGCTGGAGTTGCTGACGCAGAGCTTGTGCTATACGTATGGGCGGGCCACCAAGGCCGTGAGCGTGTGCACGCCCGCGTACTATGCCGATGTGGTTTGTGAGCGGGCGAGGTGCTATCTTGGCGGGGTGTTTGATGCGACGCCGGCGGCGTCGATGGCCGGGAGCACATCGGGGGATCTGCCCGTGGTGAGGCCTGAGGACGTCTTGATCCATGCGAGGCTGAAAAATACCATGTTTTACATTTGAGGTTAGGTTGGGGTAATTACATGCTTGGATGGGATTGCCTCCAAGGTGATATTATGCTATTTCGATGCTTGAACTGGGTTGGGGTGCGGGGAAACAAAAACAGCTGATAAACGTATACAGTAAATGGTAGAATTCAAATTGGCTGATTGGGGGGCTGTTGATATAAAGTGATGGGCTGCTACAGTGGGGTCGATGGGGGCTATTGGTATGCTGGCTGTTATGGTGGCCTATGTTGTGGCGGCTGCTGTTGCTAGACAAATTGTTGGGACACTGGCTGTTAGATAGGAGTGCGATGGGCGACGGGAACAGTCTTATAACTATATTTGGCGATTTCTCTAATCATTTCCTAATCAACCCCTAAGCAGTTTCTGAGTAGCGCCTGAGCAATGTGGCTAGGGGCGGCGCAGGTGACTGGGGTTGGGGAGGGTAACTTTAGGGTAAAACAACAATGCAAGTAGACTGGTTGCCGCGCTACGGATTACGGAATTACGGACCTTGACATCGGTAGAGATCTTCTCGTCTCTGCCCAACAGGAGTCTTGCAATCCATCCCACTCCACGCGTTTTGGGCCTATGATTCAGTAGAGGGTGTCTGCGCTCGCACCAGTGGGTATAGGATACCAGAAAGGGGTGATCATTTAGACCCGAGGGGACGGCAACCGAGCGCAATTCGGTCATCTACCGCGCGCGAGCCTGACAATGGCTTGGCAATGCTGGGAGCTCAGCTGCTTCACGGTTTCTCGTGGAAAAAATGACAGGTGTTAACGAGCCAGCAAGCGGGCGCCGGATCTCGCCCCGCAGGGCTCAAGAAGCAGTCAAATGTACTCCGTATAGGTACCGTCTGTTCCAGTCGTAGGTCTTCCCAAGCGCCCCGGCCCAGATCAGCTACGGGCCAGGCCGTGCTGCTTCTGTCCTTCAAGAGAAATAATAAAAGGCTGCGCCCGATTCAACTTTCATGGGCACTGTCTCTTTGGCCCGACGGCTCATGGACCGTACCCTAGAGCTGGCAGACGGCCTGCCCCCTTCCGACATATCCTTGATATGAAATTGCGGAGCACGCATGTCACTCTAATAGCGTGTGACTCACCTTTGTGGGCAGTTCGGCATCGTCAAGACGCTGCTTTGTGTTTGGAAGGTTCTGCGCTGGGGTCCCGTTTCGCCCACAGGAGCGGAGACTGGCTAGCCATTAAGCCTAGGTATTGAGCTCTTGACGCACAACGCTTTGATTCAGGACTTATCTTGATCGGAGAACCTTCTACTCAGAAATAGGCTGTTTATTATAGCTTAACATTACACTAGGGAGGTGCGCCTGATATTAAAGCTGTTTGGAAGATATAGCCGTAGAATTAGTATGCGAAGGTTGTTATCCGGGCTGCGTAAGGTGAAAAAGGCTTGGAGATGGAGGGCAGTTAACCAATCCCCATGGTTAACCGATCCCTATTTGGTTAACTAATCCCGTGTGGTTAATAATATTCCTTTGGTCTACTAATATTCTTTTGATTTACCAATCCCTCTCTCTTGGTTAACCGATTTCCATTTGGTCAACCAAGCGGCACTTATAGAGCCTGATGGGCAGAGAGGCCACCGGTGGATTACAAGTGTATAGCGACGTGCTGTATCGGATATCATAGTTTGGGGAAGAGACGTTTCGTTTACGCTTAGATTTCACCAATCTCCAGGACATACTCCGTGTAATAGTCGGCCGTTGTCCCAGAGATTCTAGAGCTTCGGGCCTACTGTGCACCAGTAGGGGGGAATTGTGGACCTGGCGTGGCCGAGCTGTGTAATGAGGCTTCATGTTTCAGAGGAGTTTTTTGCTAGCTCCTTAGTCGCTACCTCGCCGTTAGCTGATCGGTTTATCAAGTCGACGCATCCATGCCTTACTGCTGCCCTAAGTCTAGCGGTTAAACAGTTGCTGACTGCTATAAAGGTCTTTTCACATTCATAGAGACCTGGTTACACCTATGATCAAATGTTCAAGCCAGGTAAGTAACTTGTTACAACATGTGCGAGCCTTTCGTCGTCGCCGGGTTAGACAATGTACCTACCTAGGTAGGCTTGGAGACATTGGATGTGATCTCGCAAAGGCGGCTCTGACTTATATCTGATAAAGGGAGGGATAGGCAGTAACTAAGGCTGGGGAGTTCAAATTTCCAACCTTTTGAATTGCTGTCGTGGACACGATTAGGCGTGGCGGACACGCGCTCTACTGTGCTGCACAGGAGGGCGCGATAACTCAAATGTCAAGCTGATAAATGAACAGGGTATCGCTCAGAACTTGAACACGACATGCATCTAGGTAGCCACCCAAGCGATGCTCGCAGTTGAAATGCCCAGAAAGTGTTACGCCTCCTCTCCAACACGCCCAAGTACGGAGTGCGGTATACTGCGACCGGACTCTAACTTTCGTTGCATCCCGGATCGACGGTCCCACCGGCCAGTAACATCCGTAATGCTGGTCAACGTAGATAGACTAAGCATAGGTAGACTAAGCATAGACCAACAGCTTAGGTGGATTCTACTTCTTAAGCGCTTTTCGATTTGCAAGTTGCAACTTTGTATCTTTACAACCAGACCCTTACGGGGAGAATGTGGAAAGATAGAAGCCTTTCCCAGGGACACTGGTAGAAGCCTTGCTGCAGCCTCGAATAGAGCTTGCCACGAGGACCTAAGGATTGTAAGGACCCAAAGGACAACAATGAGCTTGGATTTCTTTTCGTAGCCGGGAATAGCTGAGAACACGAAACAGACCTTGGGCAACCACGCGCACACAAACACCCACGCACAAAAGATTCCCCGAGTTCAAAACTCTCCCTCGCAGTCAAACCACCTTAGCTATCATCGGTTGATGGGGGTGTGTGGGTAAAACTGATCCATAGATCTATCTGGTCTATGGTGGTGTGTGAAGGTGAAGGTGGAAAAGGCTGGAAGGCCCAGGATGGAAGACCGTTCCGATCAGTCACGTGCGGAACCGACCACTATAAACAGCGCAACAGCGCGCAGGGCCGCGCTGAGGGTTGCAGATGGCCACTGTAGCCCTAATGCGAGAAACGTATGTTCCGGCTATTTCCAACTTCGATTACGTACCAACTTCGATAGCAGGGGTTTGGCATGTGGTAGTCAGGAAGATATATATAGGGAAGCTTCTTTCACAGAGTTAGCCAATAATTAGCAGTCCTTCTCCCATTGTGCCACGTCCCTGCAACCAACACAGGCACCCACCCCACAACATCAGGACGGGGACCGAACCCAGAATCAGAACCATCGCCAGGACCACCCCCAACCCCCAGGGCCATTTCCAGGACCGTGGATCCCCAGGTAGTTAGATCCCCGGGGCTGCAGGTTACGCAAGGCTTGTCCCTGAGATCATGTCTACAGATGGTGCAAGCCTTGCAAAAGCTTGCACAAGCCGTGCACAATCTTTTTTTAAACCAGCACAATCTCCCGCGGGTGACTTTACACTGCATTTGCAAGTCTTTGCAACTTCTTTGGACCGTCGCCGCGACACCCGTCGCGTCCAAGGCGCCTCTTAGGGTGCTATCGTTGTACCATGGTGCCATCTCATGCAATGCAAGAGCGTTAACTGCTAAAGTTCAAGTTCCGCCGGATCCTGGTGCTAATTGCAGCGGCTTGCGTGTCTTTTCTTTCTGACAGTGGTTACAAACACCGGCACAGCGCATGTGACAGTCGTGAGCATCCAGGGGCATCCTCTGTCCGGGACGGCTCATCTGCCCTTTCTTGCCAGCCGTAGCCCTGAAATGGGTACCAGGTAGGTAGGCAGTCAGAACTTGCCCATTAGCGGCACGATTGTCGACTGGACACTGGCCCCGCTTGGCCAAGACTTCAGCCTCTGCGCCTCTCAAGACTGAGGTTCTTTGTCCTAATATAGTTAAGGGGTAATGTGGGACTCAGTTTCTGTCAGATATGATATATCCATCAATCGCCTAAACGACGCCGGCCAGGTCAGTCGCCCAGTCAGGAGTACAAAAGAACAACCCCCAACCAGTTGTCAACATTTACCCCCTTCGTATTCCAAGAAAGTTCTAAGTGTAGGTACCTACCATTAGAATTCAATCCGCGTCCTCCACCAAATAAACAACGTCATGTCAGCCAGCGATAATCTCGGCAAGATACTCCGGGGCGACCCCGAAGGTCTCCCCTCTATTGACAAACCGTCGAAGCCCGTATATTACGCCCGCAGGACCCATGGAGCCACCTCGATTGCTGAAGCTCTGAGACTGCGAAAAACGTCCAAGTCAGTATCGGGGCCCATCGCTCTCTGACCGCATTTTTTTCTAACTACAGCCGTGACAGTGGCAACCGGGACAGCGTCGGCAATTGTCTCAACCCTACTTCGTGTCCCTCCACAACCCCAGTGGCAGCCTTTTCGGTGTCTGAGACTCATGACGTGGACCACCAAGATCGTAACCCCACGCAACCATCGAGGCCGGGGTTGCATGAGGACGAAGGGCTCGACGGTGCGGCTTGGTGCAGGCCCGTTCAAACGCCTCGCAGCTACACGCTTCTGTCCACGTCCGTCATGCTACCAAATCAGGCGGGAAAACTACGTCCCACTCGCGTCGAGCTTCGCTTCGACACATCTACGGCGTGGCCGGAACAGCCCATCTCGCTAGATCTCTCAGCAACTAAGATGGGAAGTCTCATTGTTGTCCCCAACAGCGCACCGTATTTTCCCGACAACGATGTCCATGCTGTCAAGCCGGATTGTGCCGAAAATGCGAGTAGCGCCAAGCTCGAATTTTAGGAGGCTACATTCAACCCTTCAAGCATATTTGGGGGCCTGGCTGGTTTTGTAAGTTGATTGAGGCATTCTGTGGGGCTTCTTGTTGCTTTCTGCTATGTGCAGAATCACGAACTTTCGATATCGACAGGCTTTCTTATATGTACGTACACTGGGCATCCTGTGGATAGCAAGCAACCAGGAGGAAGGAACAGACATGTCTTCCCCCAAGACCGAGTTTGTATTTTAGACACCCTGTTTCCCACACTGCGCTAATTGCCTAGTTGAGAGGGCTGTGTTGTTCTTCCGAGGCATCCGAACAGGCGACGAAACTTGAACAGGTGCTAAAAAATAAACCTGTAGATGTCGTTTTGTATTTGGTGTCTCTGGCAACCGTGGACGGCTCAAGGGCTACTGTGTTTAGACCTGGACTATGATTTCTATTCACTAACTTCCTACTGATTGCCTTGACTTCCGAGCTGACCAACTGAAACCTGCTATTTAAGTCAGCCGTCAATCGTATCGGATTTGAGGGGTCAAGAACTGATGGAGTCAGCTCTAGCCTCGTCCTTTCCACAGCGACCAGAACCACTACTTTATAGTAAGTAGTTACAGTGGGTCCTTCCAGCTTCTACATCGCTGTTTTCAGCTTTACAGCGCCTACAGCGCCTACAGCGCTTTTTCCGGACCCAGTCAAATTCCACAGGATTTGTGGGTTTTAGAATCGTCCGGAACCGGATCCATTTCAACAAACGGGCACTAGATATGGCCTTACTAAGTTTATGATGACACTGACACTACCTTCCCGTATTCACAACTAGTAGACGACATGCCTACATTGCCTTCCAGGCAGATAACACCCGCCTGCTCCATGATCCATGACAGTCTACCTAGGTGTTGAAACAGCGCAGCGCAAGTGATGTCGAGTCCTTAGCTCATCGTCATACAACTCTGTCCCAGCCATTTGTTCCTTACCCCAAACCGTGGATACCGCATGATGCCTGGAGATGCCTGGCCACCGGTTTGGGTTTGGCCGTTACTAATTCTTGGAACCCGATCTGACTCGATGTCCTTGACCTCTATGACACTTTCAGTCACTGGTCAGGTATCTCGCACCCGTCATTGTTGGTACCTGCCTCTCAACATGTCAAAACCAGGGGTGAATTGCATAGTAATGGTAGTGCAGAGCGTTGGTTGGGGCCTAAGTGGGATTCCGTCCAGACCTGCAATGAAACATGTTGTGAAGACTGAGCCTCCAAGACATCGAGTGGAAGCTATCTTCCGGCGCCACTGTTGCTGTCATGACGCGGTATACGAATCGATCGTTGTAACCGGTATAAGGTGCTTCATAAGACGCCTGATAGACAAGCACGCCGTTTTTGATCCGCGATCACCCACCCCCACGGGGGATAAGATCCACTACGTAGACTCAAGTGTAAACAGAAGCCCGCCGCTTAGGACCGACCTCGCAAAAAGGAATGAAAGAAGCGGGAAGACGAAGGAAATATATAAACACCATGCTAGGCTTAAACCTTCCACGATTTCCCAGGCAGCAAGTATCTCAAGGCATGGACGGAGTGGGAGATGTCTAAACTTAACAACAAAGTCAGACCACATTCGTTGTATTGCATACGGGAGGTATATTTTTCTGTTTATGGATCAAGAAGGCGGTGCCCATGCATGCGGTACTTTCGTTGCACACGCTGTGTTGGGACTTGCGAGGTTGACTTGATGGTGTTTGGCCGGTCTTATCGGGGTAATCGTGTTGTATGCGGTGACACAAATACCGTATTTGGTGAGACATGGACGAAGTAAAACATCGAAGACGGTGCTCGGGTTTACAATCATTCCAGCATCAAGTCGTGAACAAGACCGTAGGTCACAGCTGTTGCTAGGAAGGAGACGATTGACATGTTTACGCCTGTTACCACCACACCGGATCCCAGTACAGTAGTGAAGCCGTGGTATTCAGCTGGACAAGGTATTCTCAGCGAGAGGAACCCCGTGGACTATGTCCCACCTGCCCATAGTGATGGCACACTGAGATACGTGGTCTGTGATCCACAAATTGGCTCATTTCGCCTTTGGCACCGGTACGGCTTGATCCAGTTTTCGAGTTTACGAGTGTAAAGCCGCAAAAGCGGACACCTATATTTTCCTGCCATGTTTGTGTTGGGTTTATGACTCAATACGGATCCGGGAGCCACATAACTACTTATTGCCTGATAAGGTAAGGTGGGTTTCTTTACAAATACGCTATTATAACATAGAAAGTCTTCAACGGATTAGGCACGGGGATTCTCGCTCTAGCTGTGAACAGGGCCTAGACTCAACGAAATTGCCTCCTCGATCTTATCTACCTAGGTATCTGGGCAGCGATAGTCCTAACGTGCTACGACCAGTGTGACCGGATCAGAATAAATCGAAGCCTGTTCAGATGCATCTTGCCGGCTTCACAAGTTAACAGTACCTAATATAAAACCTGAAGAAGCCAGCGCATGAACAACAACTCGGCAGGAGTCTACCCTGGAAACGAGCAGCATGAACAGCGTCACGACAAGACTGGGTCAGTCAAACCACATTGCACCATGTCCATCAATGATTGACAGCTGACGAAGCAGCCAATGTTGACATCCTTCTCAGCCTCTGTTCCTCAGCCCCAAATTTTCCATCCACTGTTGTGAGTTATTACCGTACGGACTGGGTGCCCCCGGGAGTGCCGCACCCACGAGTTCGATCGCGGCGCGGGGAGGACGCTCGTAAGATTGGTCCGCGAGGAGAACCATCGTTTCGAGGGCTGCAGCGGTGTCGTTGGGCTGCGGGATGACGGCAAAGTCAACTGCAATTCTTCGTGCGGTTTCATCCCAGTGAGCAGTCCACCACCCAGTCGAATGGTGGAGAGCAGAGAGTTTGGCTTCGAGATTGTCAAAGGCACGGCAGAGAATCAGGAGCTGTGAAGCGGTATCGACGACGACGGGTCGTTGCAGGCGTACGGCAGTAAAGAGAAGACGGAACTGTGTGAACCAAGCATCCAACGCGCCGCCTTTGCCCCGCAGGACAGCGGTATCCTTGGGGTCAAGATCTCCCTGTCGGAGAAGGCCAGAAGTGATTCCCAACACATGTGCGACTTTGTGTCCGAGTGCCGACAGAAAGACTTCGGCATCGCAAAGGGCGTCGTTTAGTGCATCGATGATGAGCCACACGGGAAACTCCCAGTCGACGTCCCGCACGGCGTCCCCCGACAAGACGCCAACATAATCCTTCTTTCCATCAGGATTGCAATTGCCTGACGCGATGGCTTCGAGTGTTGTGCGGTTCCAAACCGACCCATGGCGATACCGGTCACGACAAATCCCACGAAGATCCATGATGCTGCTAGGACCTGAGATGGACGTCGTCCATGCAGATACCCAGCGGGTTGCCTGGCTGGAGATGTTAAGGCTGGCGAGGAGGCGAGGGAGTGTGATGGCCGCGTCGGAAGGAGCGTAGCGGTGACGATAATGGTCCATGAGTTGGTCAAAAGAAGGCGCGCGCCGGCCAAGCGCGATGGCCGAGGGCTGCGCGTCGGGTTCGGCCTCGAACACCTTGGCGAGGAGGCGGTGTGACCGAGCCAGGTTGGAAGTCCACCGCACCACATCACCCCTCAGACGTGCAATGCCGAACCCGCGCAGGCCGACCCAGAGAGACGAAGCAGCGCCAATGGATCGCCCGACGGGGGCTGGTGGGAGCATTAGCCCGTCTCTCACCGACGAGTAATCGTTGCTGTCGTATCTGTTCAACAGATCCAAAAGCTCGACAGCGGCCCGAGACAGGTGCGGAGTCAGCTCGTCCATCATGGTAAGTGTAATGGTCAGATTAGAGATGGCAATGAGGCGATACATGTCCTGTCTCATGTCCTCCGGGTCTTTGTCTGTCGGAGACTTCCGCAGGATGGCGTTCTTGTCAACACCCGGCGCGTCGAGGACAAGCGGGGTTTGGTTGGGACCGCGGGGCAGCTCAACCGTATCCGAGAGTCTGAGCATAGCGACCATGACATACTGGGCATAGTCTTGGAGTCGAAGCATCGAGGAGCTGAGGGTCGGGGGGTCGGTGTTCAGTGTGGAGACTGGGACGTCAACACGCACATCGCCGGTCCAAGTCCAGGGCTTCGGTTGATGGTTGTCAAGGAAGCCGGAGCGGAAGATAGCAAAGATTGCCGAGAGAAGCAGGGTGGAACCGAGGATACGCTTCCACGGTCGATTCCGCGACGGCCGCGTTTGGCGGCCTCTGTGTCCATGCACATTGCGGGCAACGGGTGTGGTGGATGGGGGCGGCTGCTGTCCACGGATTCTTTTGTGCAGGGTCGGACCCAGTGACACGGCTGTGGACACGGGTTCTGCTTGGAGTCGGTTACTGGAGCCAGGCCGACGGTTGGAGCCCCTGCGGTCGACAACCTCGGAGCTTTGGACAGAGACAGTGACAGCTGCAGGCCCACGATAAGCACTACGGGCAGGCTCATCGTTTTTGCTTTCCGATGCTGGCGGAGAGTGGTCGTGCGGCAGAGCCATGAGCCGTGCGACAACTGCGCAACACGCGACAGTCAATACCAATATCAGAGTCGGGTGCCAGTACTTACCGGGTGCTTGCCAATTGAGGCTATCACAATGCAAGGGAGCAAACGGAGGCTGGATAGCAGTCGACTTGTCACGGTGAGAGCGTGATGATCTGGCGCTTTCTGATCGATCCAGATGGGCTTGGAAACCAACAGTAAGCGTATGAGGATCTTCGTCTCCGGGTGGGTTGCAATTATTTAACCGCGGCGCACCTCTTTGTTGTGGGCAGACGCATCCGGCGCGGATATGTTATCATCCTTCAGGCCACCTCCCGCCTGTTTCATGGGAGGTTGAGGGGTGCGTGCCACACATTTACGACCGCAATTTCGTGAGACAACCGCCCATGCGTCGATTTTAGGAGGCGGTGTGGGAGCAAAAGTGAGCGATCAATTCCGAACCGGTACGTGATGCAGAATTCAGTCAGGGGCGGGACTGGAAGTTTCAGGGAGTGTCTTTGTTCACTTTTCGGAGAGGCGGCATCCGCATCCCCCGTACCCCACGTCCGATGTCTTCACTTTTTTTTCCAATCCCACTTGACGGTCGGAGAGCATACCAAGGGACGCATCCCTCCTGCCTACCTTACTGGGTGCTCAATTGCATTTTCGTTGCACCCCACGGGAACCACTTTGTCCACCACTTACTTCGTGATGGAAGCCGCCGGTCTTTCCCAAGTTCCGGCCACCCGCCGACGCGGTCAGCCTCGCCGCTTCACCAGTCTGCCGCCCGAAGCGAACCTTGCGAGCCCCCAGTCACCCGGCGCCTCGGAAGCGGCGCCGACCACGAACTACACCGAAAACAGCAGTATGCCGTCGCATCTCGCCGATGTCAACCAGGCTTATGCACGAAAGAAGTTTGCCGAGACACATGGGCTGTGGCAGCAGGAGAAGGAGCTGAGGAGGTGGATCAAGGAAGAGGAAGAGTTGCTTCGAAAACTGGACGAGGCACGCTCTCAGATCCGCAGCCTCAGCTTGGCTATGATTGGCCTTGGCAGAAGCAGTGAATACTGTTATGAGAGGAGTAAGGGAACATCGCAGGATTGGTTCCAGGATGGTGGAGCGGGCTTCATCCCAACTACTCCTCGGCCGGTCTAGAAAGATCCCGGCTCGACAGTACCCATGAAGCCATCAACATCGTAGGACATTGCGATCGCAGCTTCTAGTGGAATGCCCCTTTAGAGAATTTAGGAGGATGTTGACTGGCATTTTTTAAAGCAACTTCTTTTCCCTTCTTTAGACCATATTGTTGACATTATATGCGTCGTAACCTCCGCCGGCAGCGCAGGATCCGCACGGCACCTCGCACACCTTCAAGAAGTAGACAATGTCGGTTTTATAACGCAAAAGTCTTCATGTTGTTTCCGGTGCTCTTTCCCCCGCTTCTGAACCTCACCTGAAATAACTGTAAATATTTGGTCTGGCGGGGCCAGCCAAATTCTAAGCGTTAGTCTAGGGGCCTGTCTGGAGGTGGTAGTCCCGTATGGCATGTTCCTGCTGCAGTGAAAGCGAGCTGCCAGAGCGGCCAAGCTCATCGGCGCCCCTTCGCTGACAGGATACATCTGCGGAAGCGGTCCCAGGGAGATCTTTCTGGGGAGTGGGAGGTTTGGTTGCAGCCTGTTCTCGAATTGGCCCTCTCACTCTCCCAAGCAGATCCTTCTTGCCCACGCCATAAACAAAACCGTTGCTTGCGAGGCTATCATTACATGCAGCTATCATTGCATGCAAGTAGTAATGCACGCAAAGAATGCTACATATACCTTTTTATACAACTGAATTTTAAATTGTTAATCAAAAATTGAGTTTACTTAATTAGGTTAAGATAGCTTTAAATTAGCATATAGGGTAATATATCGTACCTCCTAGCACTATAGTTTCTTTAAAAATAGCAAGGGAGTAGGGACAAAATAAAACTTTCATCGAAAAAAAGCCTAAAAGGGTTATTTTTAAGAAATTATTCCAAGCTCAAGGGGTGCGAGGAAGATCTCAAGGACATTGCTTTCAACTTGCAATGGCAACAGTACAATTTTCTTACATGGGCAGAGACATCGGGCCTTCTCGAAGCATATGCACACCACAAGCAAACCGGAGGGGACGACAAATCCATGAGCGCCGACACCATTGCCCTCCTGGCCCCGGAACTTCGAAGAGGCCCCGCTCTCGCGCTTGTCTTAGGTACCGTCCAGGAGATGCAGCAACGACTGGAGGATGCCAAGCCACTTCTCGGTCGGTATTTTGAGAAACCAGCTGCGGTTCCGACATCAGGACGACTTGCCATGGTTGAGAGAATCAGCCGCACACTGTCCAAGGTCAAGCCGACAGACCGGTCTGAGTCCTTAATCAAACAGGACAGCCAGTCTGTGTCGGCATCCCCATCGCCGTTTCATTCGCCTCTGGGTGAGATGTCCGAGTTCAGCGGCCAATCGAACAGTTTGGAGATCCGCAAACGGGACAGGCTGCGACTAGTTGCTGGGGACAAGGAGAAGCTCACCTCTTTGGTCACCATTCTCGACAAGCGCAACTCTAGCCTCAGGAACTCCCTCATGGCGGCGCAGTTGGAAAATATCAACAAAAAACTGGATGTAATGGTCGTAGCGTGGCCAAGTTTCGCTCAATATCTCGCCTCGCTGCCGACGGATCAAAGCATCCCCTCGTCAGCCGCCACGCCGGGCATCGGTTGTGGTCAACGACAAAAGACTCTGGGCTTCCTTGTCAGCGAACGTCTTACCGAAGCTCCTGAGGAATCGCTGCAATCCGATTCTCTGCCCCCAGCAAGCTCTATCTCATCGAGGAACAAAGCAGCACGGCCTTCACTCACATCGCCCCTTGCGTCTCAGAGCGTGATCAGGTCCAAGCACGACATCGATTTCCCTCCCAGAGATACCTCCAGTCCAGACCAACTCCCTCTATACAGAGAGTTTGCCTCCATCAAATCCCGCCCCGTCATGGTAGAATGGCGCTACTACTCGACCAAGACCGACCTGTTCACTCTCAACTTCATCGACACCAGAGTAAACATGCTCGCCCTGCAGCTCCGCCACCTCTCGGCACTCGACGGCGCAGGAACTCTCCCCTGCTACGGCTACTTCCACGACAAAGCCCAGCATCGCCACGGCATCGTCTACAACTTCCCCGCCGACCGCGCCGAAGCACGCCCCATCACCCTTCGCCAGCGCCTCGAGAGTGATCACGGTCACAAGAAGCGCGTACAGCGAGATCTCGCCGACCGGTTTGCCCTCGCGCGCACCTTGATCTTGACTGTTTATCAGCTTCTCCACGTCAGGTGGCTGCACAAGGGTCTCTGCGGCGATAACATCCTCTTGTTTGAGAACGCTGGTAATGACGACCTCAACTCAATCCAGGCACCCTTCGTCTGCGGCTTCGTCTTTTCTCGCCGGGACGCTGCTGTCGAGATGAGTGAGAAGCTGGCCACTGTGCATAAGGAAAAGGGTGAGGATGTCCATGACCGTCTGTATTGGCATCCTGAGAGGTTTGCCATCGCCGAGGCGGCGGAGGAGTCAGAGCAGAGTGGGCTTCGTACCAAGTCGTATAAACGGGAGTTTGACTTGTATAGCTTGGGGATTTTGTTGTTGGAGGTTGGGCTGTGGTCTCCGGTGGAACGCATCTATGCAAACAGCCGCAATAAGGATGTGCGGGAGTTCGTCGACGTGGTGAAGAAGTCGTTTATTCCGGAGCTGAGGGGGCGGATGGGGAAGACCTACGCCGAGGTTGTGAGGGCATGTATCGAGGGGAAGTTTGGGGATCATATTGTTGGCGAGGGTCAGAGCATCGATGAAGACCAGGAGACGGCTTTATTTCTGGAGAGCTTCAAGGAGGCAGTTGTCGATCCTATGGACTACCCACTCGGGAAGGAATACGGATGGGAACGGCTATTAGTAAACCGCAGTTCATTGCTCGTTCTCATACACAGAACCTTCGGTCCCAAGTTTCCCAGCGATATCTCCTGCGCACAGCCTTGACTTCCAGGTCAGATGTGTTTCATAACTTCATACCGAATCAACCCCAGCAACGCCCCAGCAACAATAGTAACCGGCGAACTCCATCGCCCTAAACACATAATTCGCCGCCGCAACAATAATGCACCACGGATCCTCCCCAAGACTCCGCCCTACATCTCACCTCTCAAAAGTCTAACAAAAGGAGGAAAAAAAGGACTCGTCCTTCTCTCCCTTATCTAACTAACACCTGGACATGCAGATCTGTACCTGGTATTACTTGGTTCTTGGCGGTGTCATAAGACGGGGCATCTAGGTACCTAGATTTTCTGCTAAAACAAGCTAATCGAGTAGTATTTCGAGAGACGTTTTGAAGTTCTTGGACGCATGTTTCATATTTGAGTAGTCGTGGCTGCGAGCGAGGCTGGGAGATCCCCCGAGTCGGCCAAGAGGAACTCAATTCGATCTTCAACATCCTCTCTTTCCCTTACTTATCCTTCTCCTTACCGCCCTCCCTCGTTCCCAGCTTCGCCTCCCTAGCCCTCTCCTCCTCCCTCTGCCTCATCTCCATCAAACTTAATACCATATACCCTCCCAACAGCGCTCCACTAACCGCCATCCTCCACCACCCCCCTAACCCATACCACCTCCCCCAAGCGACCACAGCATCCACCACCATCCCCAGCCCCAACTGAACCAGTCCAGTGACCACCAATACCCTCCTCATCAGCTCCCCATTCCAGCCCCCAAAATACGCATACATCAACACGTGATGCGCCGCATTTGCTGCTGCAAACCACCTCCACCCCTCATTTTCTCCCTCGGGGAGGACTCTGACGAAAGTGAGCCACACTGTCGTGGTATGATGGAATCCGAAATGCAGCCCGACATGTCCTCCCGCGGCGACGACCCCAAATATATCGATGTACTCATAGATCTTCGAGAGGTGGTAGGCCTCGCGCGCGAGAGTCTCGTAAGGGGAGAGGATGAGTAAGAGGAGCAGGAGAGAAAGAAAGGAGTAAATACGAGAGTTGTATCGGGTGAGGGAAGAGATGACCGGGTACGGGCCGTAGAGCTGGATGAGTAGGTAGATGGTTAGCCAGGCCGTGAGGAAGAGAGTTGTTTGGAGGACCATGACTGTTGGTGTGAAGAGAGTGGTTACGGTGGTCATCTTGGCTTGGCTGCTTGATGGCATGGTAATGCCGTTGGTGAAAATGGCTATAATTCAGGTTTCGCTGCGTGTTGTTTTGGCAATGTTGTTCACGAGAGAGTTGTGGATGTTCCAGGTTGTGTTGGTGCTTGGGGTTCGTTGACAATTGTTGGCAGAGGGCCAGGGAAGCGTGAGTCATCCGGAGATCCTGGGTCTGTAAGGTAGGATCCCGTTTTCGCGGTACGCCCTACAGATCAGCATGCAGGCGCCGGTCGAACTGGAGCCCGACTTGCAGCGCAACCGGGTGACCGGGTGGTCTAAGCACCTGTCTCCGGCGAAAACCAAAAAAATACCAGGAAGAATGCAGAAACCCGAACGGCGGGGACAGCATTTTCATGGCCAGAATTCCACCCGTGTCACGTTGTTATATGGGGAACCGTATGTTAAGCAGAATGCGTCGCTAACGTATCTCCCAATGCAATACCGGATTGCATTTGCTAAGAACCTCCTCTATGCAAGACATCGTATCATTGAACTTTACGTCAAGATACGCCGGCAATCCCCATGAGTACCTATTATCTGCTCGTCCTAGAGTAGGTAGTTTCCTAGAAATCCTCGTGCGCCTCCAAGACGCCGGACATAAACAAGACTCGGTATCCTCGTCCTGATACTAGGATTACCAGCTACGGCGGTCTTCGTGATATTCTCATAAAAGACGCATCGCATCATCCTCCACCCCAGTAACCAGCCGCACGGTTCCACTCGTCTCTCTCGAGCGGTATCTTTCGAAGCCCGCAATTCCTCGGCCAGTGCTGAAAGCTATGTCAACAACAAGTCCAAGCATCCGTGGCTTCCAATCCTCCTACTTGTTCTTTCTACATACCAAGGTTACGGCGTATATAAGCGACGTCAGGATATGCATCAGCTCAGCCACTTAGGCGAACCCCTACAATTGGCTCAAAAACTTCGTCATCAGTGCTGGGATGTGAATATCAATGCCGTCGCTCACTCATCCTTTGGTTGCATCGGCAGGCTCCAGCTTCTCTGCTGGGCTCTCGCGCTCTCATGGGATGCAGCAGATCCCATCCCCTTCTTGTTCCTATCAGCAGGGGCATGTCGCAACTACTCGACTCTTCAGCAGCATTTAACGACTTCATTTCCGTTCCTCAGCACCGATGTTCTCGGAGTGTTCAAGGTTGTCCGCAATATAGCGGATAAGATTATCTTCACTGTCACCCTTTCTGCCATCTTTGACATGTATGCACCGGCCGTAAAGTCCGCATGGAGTTCTCAGCTACCTTTGTGAGCGTTCTTGCGGCCTGCCCGGGGAAACCCTTACATGGGTACGATAAAATCTCCGTGGCCATCTGTCATTCTGCTGACTTGGGTTCCAATCCTAGAGTCTAGTCTAAGATTTAGCTTTCTCGGTGACCAACAACTTTTCAATAAGCCGGGGGATCTTTTGCAATTGTTAGCTAAATGAAGCACTGCCGAGATCGGCGACACGGTCCTTGATGAAGGCCGGGGTTCGACGCCCAGGAGATTCCATTAGAGATCACGGATTGCGGCGTTTTAATCTCGTACTCGAATGAGATCTCGTTGCCAGCGGCAAGTGATCACGGCCACGGAAATCGAGAGAGGTAGCTGCGTGGATCTTGATTATTCCTGCAATGAGGAGATTCCTAGAGGAGTACGACAATAAGCTTGATTGACAAATTACTGAGAGTTGCGTGCCACTATTGACGAGGAGGATCTAGCGATTTTGTGGATGGGGACTATGAGGAGGAGGAGTGACTGCGAGGCAAGTTGGTGATGAAGAGGCAAGAGGCAGGGGATAATGGGAAGCCGGCCCACGACAAGGAAAGACTGATCGCTAGCTATGTCGCTGCCAGTTCTGTCAACTCTCCGGCATATCGCTGCGCCACTTCTGCATCGTCCGCAGTGGGCGTCGGCTTTTCACCCGGGCGATCGCGGCTGTTTGCTCGCTCCCCGTTGGGGGGGAAGTTGGGTGACGAGGTCTATAGAAGTCTATCGGAGCTGGGGACTTTTGTAACTCCGTTTACGTCTTAGTATTTAACCTTCGCTTCTCTTACGCCTTCCCGTTGCTACCAGGTGTTGGAATGGATTCGGTTCCGGACCCCTCTGAAAACGCCGAATCCGGGGAATACGGGTTCGGAAACGGCGCTGTGGAAGCCGGAGGAACCCACTGTAACTACTATAAAGCAGTGATTCTAATCGCTGCGGAAACGACCGGCTCAGAGCAGAAATCTATCAGCTCTTGACCCCTCAAATCTGACACCAGGTTCGCTTCGATCGGTCTGAAATAAGTGCGCTTAATTCTGCACCTTTGAATTGTTCAAATGAAACTTAAACAGATTTCTCAATCATCTCCACAGTAGAAGAAACACTCCTAAGTTGATCGATGTTGGCCCTAATACGGTGTCGGAAGGTAGGTACACGTTGGCTTGGGTAATCGTGGACGTGTTAAATTTCCTTTCCTTGTTGTCTCCCTTGCTGTCCGGACGGCCCTTTAGCTTCTCCTACGGTTTAGGACAAGTTCGAAGAAGCCCCCGAAGACGCGCTTTCGATTCCGTGGGTCCAGAAGAGTTTGGCGGATTTAATTATTCGCCGTCTTGGAGAGCGTGATCCTAATACACCTCCTCAGGTGTTCTATCTCTAACCTTATTGGCCCCTTCCCCACACTCAGAATATTCGTCTCCTCACATTGGCTGACAGTCGATTCTTCGTTGCTCAGAAAAAACATCCGTCATGCAGTGTTACAGACCCCGCACGAGCACGTGTGTTCTGCAGGCCAAGTCAGCACTTCCTTGAGACTTCACTCTTCCAGGCAATCCGAGATATTCCGTATGGGATGGCGAGAACCTGTCACGCCTACCGACGCTGTATGACAAAATGCCTGCATTGATCAGCCTACCTGTCGAAGTCCTCACACGATGCTGCCAATGTTTGTCCGAGGAAGGGCAACTTCGAGCCTTGGTAGCCCTTGCGCAAACGAACAAATATCTTCACTCTATCGCCAATCCTCTCTTGTTCCACGACATCCATCTCGACTTTCCCGAAGGCAATGGTGACGATACCATCTTTGGAGCCCGGGTGCAAAACTGTCGTGATCTCCTCCGGCGCTACGGGGCAGTTCGGCATGTCCGACGGCTCTTCATCGACGATGATGATCGCGCAAACGTACATAAGCAGCATAACTCACAACAGCCCAGACGGTCAAACCCATCCTTCGCTTCGGATCCTCTGCCAGCCCTCGATGTGCTCAATATGTTCTCCAACGCTGATCTTCCTCAGGCTATCCACTGCGTCTTGAGAAGGCCTACTACAAACGATTTCAACACGGCCTAGTCTGCATACGCTGGTGACAGCAGATGGCAACCGCTGGTGCCCCTCCTTACCGAACTCTCCGGTCTACAAGAGCTGTACTTTAGTTACCGCAGCCAGTTTCCTCCATGCCTACTATAAACCCTGCATCGTAAGCAGCCCTTGCGGCGTTATAAACTTTTTATTAATGCCTTCCGCCTGCAGAGCCTGCTTTTTCCGGTACTAGACCCGTATGAGCTAGAACTTATTACTTCGCCCTGTTTGTACCGTTTTAGGATGGCGTGTTGGTACCGCGATAACTAGATTAACGTTGGATTCTAGCCCGATGATACCGATATCGCCCGACGTCTTGCGGGTTTCGCTCTAAACCTTAACGAGATATTGCTCGATTATAATATCCCGAAGCATTTCCACCGCCGTTACGACTTAACCCTACCCTTTTCTTCTCCCTGGATTATAAATATAACTCCCCAAGCCAGACCCGCTACCTTGGGTATATTGTTCTTGGTTGGTAACAGCGATAAGGTATAGCCCGACGGTAAGATAGAGAAGTAGATAATTATAGCCGACTTCTCCAAACTTCGGCTTCTAGGTTTTAGCTTCCGTACAGGAGTTAACTTATCGGTACTGCAATCCCTGACCCCTGATTGCTTTTGGACTTCCCTCACCATATTTATACTATCGCTCGGGGAGGTAATTACTAGAGTTCCAGACTACGAAGCTGCTACCGGACGCTTACTCGGTACGATGCTACGTTTATTAGATCTTTACCTTCTGTACTTCGGATAAGGATCTGGAGAAACCCCTCCTAAGTTGGTTTAGTTACCCTAGGGGCTACGTACTTTGACTATACGGGGTTAAACCATGAGTGCTTTTGATATTTACGGACTTGGATATAGTTGTCCATATAAGTCTACCCTTTCCCTTTATATATCCTTTTTAACATCTTAACAGTATTTGAGAATTTAGGTCTTACAATTCGCCGCTTCCGAGAAAATAAGGCTAAGGCCGGAATATACCGGTTGCTTGGCCGCAAATTGCCCAAGCTTCGACGGATAGCTCTTAATCTCGATATAAAGCTTCCGAAAGGAGAGAAGACGATCGATGCTTCTTTTAATAAATTCGATCGTGGGTTCTACTGCCCCGGTTTTCTCAATAGTAATATTCGGATATAGTTTCTCGATAATGCTATAGATAAAGCAATAACACTATCTATCTTCGATACTATATTAAAAGGTAAGGTAATAAATATATATTAGGATAACTTTACGGCTTTAGATATACTTAAGATCCAGTTTCTAGGTAGCTAGGCCCGGTCCGTACAAATCCCAGGCTTACCCCGACTAAAGCCGATCTTGAACGAGTTGCGCAATACCTATATAGTTACTCGGAGCGTATAAGACAATAGCGACAAGATCATTACTATAAAGGAAAGAAGATCCGGACGGACCAAGTTGCTAGTACTACCTAAACTTCCATTATCTAGGCTATACGCTATTCTAGATCGGATGTAGCCGAGTAGTAGAAAGCTGTAGCCTTAGAAATGGGTAAACGAGTTGCTTTATAGTCGTAATATAGCGGAGGAAGATTTCTTATGGGAGTCTGATGGTATTAGCTATAATATCGATAATTGCGGTAGCTATTGATATTTGTCGACTTTATTGTTGGTTCGTTTTATTTCGAATTAGCGTTAGATTACCAGCTATATATTAGCCCTTTTTATAAGCATTTAAGTACTTTTTATATTTAAAACTTGCTCTTAATAATGATGTCCTCCAGATAGCGATCCTAGCTCTCTCGATTAAGCTACGCCAACTAAAAAGGATTCAACTTACGCCTCAGTATCCACAGCCCGCGTACTGTACCGAGAAAATACCGTATAATTAAAAGACAAGTGGCTATAGCAGCTGCTTCTGTTTAAAACCTAAGTATATAAAAGAAAACGTAAAATAGGGCCTGATTACATCACAAAAGGCTCTTTGCTTGTAAATGGGCGTACTCTAAGCAGTTCGAGCAAGAATTAGGGTGTTTATAATACCCTACCTTCTATATTAGTTAATTTATCCGTAGGTAAAAATAACCTAATTAGCTAACTTTTTACCTTTCTATCCTTTAATAAACTTTTAATTTTATAGCTAATATCCGGTATTTAATTAATAACTAATACTTAACAACTAGTTTTTAGCTAATAACTAATATTTAATATTTAAAATCCTTATTTCCTAATTTTTTTTATAGCTATTAATTTGCTTTTAAATCCTTTTAGCGATTTAATACTATAATTAAAATGGTTAAACCCTATAGTAATTGAAATTCCAGCTTTTTAACATTTAACGATTGAAATCTATATATTTAGTTTTTTAGGTCCGGATCCGGGGTTAGTTATAGGGCTGGTTACGGTGCCGGTTATAATAACAGTTATTATCTTTTACTATAGGTCCAATTACGGTAACGGCTATAGGTCTAGTTACTGCATTAATTATAGTTCTTTATATTGGATTATTCTATTCTTTTTACTTAATTGGTTTATACTAGTTAGTATTTGCGTATATAAAAGGTTAGTTTGTATTTTAGAAGGTTAGTTTGTACGCTTGTATAATTTGTACTTAATTAGCGTACTTTAATTGGTTAGGTTAATTTTCCCTTTAAAAATTATTTTAAATCTTCCACCCTTTATATTTAATTTTTAAATGGTCCTATAAGGCCGTAATTATATGATGGGCTCCCACGCACATGCATGCGCACGCAAAGCAAAAGCAAAAGCAAAAGGCAACGACTGGATTCTTCTGATCTAATGAACTGACCAGAAACTATTCTAGGCGACGAGATCCCAAAAGGTGGGGTTTTATACCCCACCTGACTCTACCCTACACGTACACCATAGTGGGGCATAGCCCTACCAGGGCTATAGCCTCGCAATACTCCCGCAAAAAAACAATTAACCTAATTATCCATATAAACCGTATAACTAAATTACATTTAAATCCTTAGTTATATTTCCCTAAACGTTTTTATCTAATCCCAATATACCCTATTTATCTTCCTCATTATCCTTATTATTTTACTTATTTATATTTTCCTTATTTATCTCCTTTTATCCATCTATTTCCTCCAACTTATCCTATCCTTTACTATTTTCCACTTACTCGATATTTATAAAAGTAACTATCTATTAGCTAGGTACTAGTTTAAATTGGAATATATAATTATACTAAAGTTATCCGTCCCCTTAAATAAGCAATTTTAAAGTAAAATCCGGCAAATTAGGTAATAATAAGTAAACTTAAACTCTATTTAAAAGGTTATATTAAATCGATACTAAAACGTATAACTAATCCGTTACTTTACATCGCACTACCTAACAGTTTATATCGTAAATAGTATTATTTTACTAATATTAAACGTAAATTGAAAATAATTTATATATCTTAGTAATACGGTATATGTTTTTAAGGGTATTAATTTAATTTATATTAAAGTTAAAACTATTATACATTAATATATACGCTTACTTTATAAAAACTTAAATTTTTAAACTAGCTACGCTTATTTATATAACTATAAGGAAACCTTATACTATTTAATTTAACACAGTAACGTTATCAATATCTACAACCTAAACGTTCTTAAGAACAATAAAGGTTTTATTAATATAATAAAGTATTATAGTTACAGTATTTATCTATACCTTTTAATTTTCTTTTAGGGTTTAAATTTTAATAAGGGCTTACTATAGCTACTAATTAAAATTTTAGATTTTCGTTACGTTTATATTTAATTTATTAAACTTAGTATTAGCCTTTTTCTTATATAGTACGATTTAAGTCTATCTATATAGGCCAGGACTAGCAACTTTAGATATAAAGTCGTTTTTATAAGTAAGTAACGTAACTAAATAAGCCGCTTTTAATACCTCCTTATAATATTTAGTTATTTAATTAGTTAAAAGTTTTTTGTATTTAGCGTTCGCGTTCCTTTATAAACGCTTTAAATTAGCTTTAATATTAGCCGTTTTATTTAAATACTTTTTATAGCTTTGGATTTAAGCTATTACTTTAATCCAGCTATTTAGGTTAAGCATTTACTTAGCAAAACGCTTATTTTATTTAGTATATTTTACTTTATATTAAGCTATATAAAGGTATTAAAGTTAGTAAATAATAATACAAACTTACTTGTATCGGTTAAAGCTAAACCCCTTCCGGTTATAAATATATACTTAAAATATGAAATCGTACGGGTACTTTCTTTATCCAGCTAAATATATTATAATAAAGTAAAAACGTAACTTCTCAGCCTTAATAAAAACCTTTAACTCCTTGTTTAAATAAACGTATTTTTAAATTATAAATAAAACGCGTAAGTGCTTAAGTAAAAAGGTTACTTTTGCTACTATTAAGCTTTTAACGTTTATATATTCGTAAAGGGTTTAAAACTTAAAAAGTTTTATAAGGCGATTAAATTAATTGCTTAAATATTTCCAAACTTTACTATACAATATATTAGCCTTAGTAAAGTTATAACCAACAATAATACAGTAAACCTTATCGTATATTTAGTTATTTAAAGGTATATCGTACTTTAATGTTAGTTAATATAATTATATAATCTTATTAGTTTATATTATATTAAGGATAGGGTTAAACGGGTTCTAGTTTTAAGGAGCTATTTTTGCATCGCGGTTTTAGGTAGTTTTTAAGGGGTTTCGCGTAGGTTTTTAGGTAAATAAGCGCTTATAGGGAAAAATTACTAATTTACAAGGGTATTTAATATTAATATAAATAGAAAATTTTAGGAAACGTTATCCTTAATTAATAAAATAAATGTATAAAACTTACGTCGCTAATATAGGCATAATAAAAGGTAAAAGGTTACGTAATATAAAGAGGAAAAGAAAAAAGTAAAAAAGAAATTAAAGTTTTATAAAGTATTAGGTAAAGTCTCTTACAATTTAGCTAACTTTTTTTAAATTAGTATAAAAAGGGAAATTTTTAATTTAAAATATCTTACCCGCTATTTTTTATTTAAAGGGTCTTTCTTTTCGTAGTTTCGGTTAATATAACTCCTTATCCTATACGGATAAATATTCCTTATATTTTTATATAAGTTCGCTAATATTTTTTATAAGTATTTCTTTTATTTGCTATTTATTATGCTTATTTCTGTATCTTGTTTACTTAATAAGATATTTAATAGTAGGTTTTCCGCTATATTATACTACGCGTTATTAAAAAATACATTTTACCTTATAGAATTACTATTTAGGTATATCTCCCTAAATAACTATAAAAGGTAAAAGATTTAATCATTTATAATAAAAATCCTATTTATTATAATACGGGATAAAGTAAGCAATAAATATAATAAGGTAAATATTTTACTAAGAAGGTAAATTCAATTCATATATTAAATCACCTACTTTTTTAACAATACAAAACAGTCCAGCTCATTAAATACTATATTTTTTTTGATACTTGTTAGGAAAATTGTATCCTTTATACAACTTTAAAAACACCTTTTATCCTACAGTAAAGTTAAGGAAAATACGTCCCTTATTATATATAAGCTTTATCTTTACCGTAATTTAGTTAATTGCTTTATAAGCCTTTTTTTAACGTTACTAACGGATAAGGTTAAAGTCCTCATCTTTTTCGTACCATATTAGTAAATTAAGGTAGGTATAAGGCTAAAATCCGTATATTACCTAATTTAAATTTATACCTAACGAATAAAATAAGGCGTTATTAAAGCTATATTAAATAGCTAGCAATATATTCAACTATATAATCTTTAAATACTTAAATAAGCTAAATCTAATAATAAGCTTAATTACTTAATTTATTTTCTTTACGCTACTATTTACCTATAAGTGCTAAACGGTAGTAAAATAAAGTCTAATGCTTAGTTTCTCAAATAGTTATTTCTATAAACCCTTAATAAATTTAGTATCTTTATTGGAAATAATAATTTTAAAGAAACCCCAATCGCAAATCTAAAGCATCTAGAGTAAATTATCTACTTATTAGAACGCAATTTAAGTAGTTTAATTTAGGATAAAGATAACTTTTTTCGAAAACTTATATATAACCGTTATAAAGCAATTATACTTAACTTCCGATTACTAAAGTACAACTCGTAATCCTTTAGGGGAAAGTCCCAGGATAAAGTCGATTACAACTATATAGAATAATCTTAAATACCCGATTATAGGCTTCAGCCAACTAACAGGTAAAAAATAATTAATAATATTAGTATTATATATTAGGTAATATTTAACGTAGCGGTTAATTTCCCTAAATAAATAGGAAAAGCTAACACTATTAAAAATAATTATTATCCGCTTAAACCTGTAATAATAATTTATATTATAGGCGAACTATAAGATTTAATATTAATAATTTTTAAAAATATATAGCTTTAAACGTTAGGTAATATTATCCTTTTAGTATAATAACCTATCGTTTAGGAAAAAGGAAAAATGCTAAAGGGAGTTAAAACCGTAATCTTTACTTCTTTTATTATATGCTTTTAATTAGGTAATTAATAAACGGTAATAAGGGTTTTATTTATAACCCTTACGAAATTTATTTCGCGTTTCTTTGTCTATTTAAACGTTTATATAGAAGAATTCGTCTAGCTAAATATTATCCAGCTTGTTTATTTTTAAATTATTATCCTTATTATTTATAGTTAATAAATAAAATAGGGTATTTAGTATAAAATTTACTTTATTAGGTATATACTAGATATTTAAGTTATATTAAGAAAGGTATATTAATATGAGAATAAGTTTTGGATTTAAATTGTTTAGGCTTTACGAGTTAAGATTTATCTGCCTAGTAATATTCCTAATTACAACGTAGTTAGTAAAAACAACTATTAGTTTTTAATAAAATTAGAATAGTACTTGCATTTTCCTACACATTTAAATAAAACAAGCGACTTTAATCTTTATAAGCCAATATCGCTTTTTAGCTTTAGTAGCTTGTTTATTAAGAAATATAACAGGTTGGATTTTGTTAACTAAAATAAATTTTCCATTTTAATTATTGTTTTTGAAATAAAAAATTATAACGCCGAAACCCCTTTTTCTTAATACGTTAATTTTAATAAAAATAAGGCAAGTTAAGTCGTAATAGGTAAAAATAGACTTATTAGTAAACTATTTTTAAATAATTTAAAAAACTTTCTTTTTTATATCCGTTAGGATAAATTTAACGGATAAGGTATAGTACTTTTATATAGTTACTACTTTTTTAATAGAAAGTTTATTAAACTTTTAATTATCCTTAAACAGCTAAACCTTTTTATTTTTTAATAATATAATCTTTTATATAAACTATAAAATAAAACGTTGGAAAAACGTTATTATACTAATATACTTTTTAAAATCGTTAAGATTATTTAACTAGTAAATTTATTGTATTACCGTAATTTAATTAACGGTAATAAATATATTAAAGCTATTAACCTTAAATTTAAGTAAGTGGATAAATAAATAGTAGTAAAAGGATTTAAAGGGGAAAATTATAAAGTTAATATTTTTAAATAGCCTTATTACTATTTTTATATATTTAAGGTAATTTTTTATTATATTGCTAAATATAATAATATTATTAATATATGTACGTACGAAATACTTATAAAAGGCGAGATATTTGTTTATAAACCTTTATTTAAATATTAATAAGTTTTTAAATTCTATAAACGTAATTTTAAAATATTCCAGTCCGCGTAGAAAGGTAATAACTATATGTTTTTAATAAGGTTTTTAAATAAATAGTTAATAGAAAAAGGTTATTTTATTTAATACTAAAATATACTTTTTACCTTTAATATTATTAATAATATCGTTTTAAAATAATAAGGGGTATATATCGGTAATAATAACTTAATTAATTAGGTATTAATTAATAACTATATATTCCTTAAGTTTATTTATACTAATTTATTACTATACAATAAAAGCTAAATATTTAAAGGATATTAGATCCTTTATCCAACCAAATTTACCCGTATAGTATAAATTATTATAAATTATATTAAAGTACTTTATATCCTTTACCTTAAAATAATATAACTTTCTTATTACTTTAAGGTTTTATTAGTTATTAACGAGTTTAATATGTATTTTGTTATTATTGTGTAACTTAACTTTACCTATGAGTTACTATACCTTTGGGAATTTTTCCAAAAGTCTCTTTATACGTTATGTTAAATTTAGGTTAAAATTACAAATCTTTATACTATTTTTAAAAGAGATCTTAAGCATATTATTTAATTGTATAATTTCCAATAATAGTATAGTTTTAATATTATTTTAAAAGATTTTAGTTATATTTTTTTAAGTAAGATCCTTATCTAAATAATTAAATTAGGTATAATTTCTTAATAATAGTTTAGTATTTGTAAGGATAATAAGGATTTCCTATATAGTTAAGCTTTTATTAAAATCCTAAAATAGGGATTTATCCTTAACGTAATAAGTAGCTATTATTTAATCTTAAAAGGTATAAGTTTTATTTTAAGCCTTTTAATCCTTAATATTTCTAAACTTTATTTATTATCAGATTTTTATTAATAAATTGGAAATATTAAAAATATAAATAAACTTAAGGGAATTGGCGTATAATGCTATATTTATTATACCGTTTAAGTTAAAGTAAAAGGAATACGTTTTTTTATTACCGTATGCGTTAAGTTTGTTTAGGGGAATTTAATTTATTAAAACGCGTTGAACTTTTTTAGGAAATATAATAATATTTGCTATAGTTAAAACTTTTTGCTTAACTTTGCTTATTTTTATAGTAACTTATATATCCGTAATTAAGTTTTAATAGTTACAAAACGTAATTATATTAATATTGTAGTTAATAATTACTTTTATGCTTATAAGGAATTTAAATTTAATAAGTATATTTAGGCTTAGTATTTCGATAACTTTAGCTTTTACAAATACTTGTATTTTAACGGGGGTTTTATTAACTATACTTAATATTTATAGGTGAAAGTGAGCTGTACCGTTAAGCTTAAGTTTATTACCTTTAGCGACGTTCTAAACGAAATGGTTTTTAATATATATAATATCTTTACTAAATTCCTTAAGGAATTTCCGATTTACTATAATTTAAAAATAGCTAGTATCTTAATAAGTGGATAAGTTGGATTCGTTCTTGGATAGTTTAATTAAATCCTATATATAAACGAATCTAATATTAACTAATAGCGTATTATTTATTTATTAGTCCGGGGTAATAATTATGTTTTTGGTAATTGGTTCGAGTTTATCTAGTGAAATAAAATACGTAGATTTTGGTTCGTTAAATGTTACTAAAATTAGTTTAGGTATAGTAGCTAAACAATTGTTAAATGTTATATATTAAAGCATATACCGTTTGTTTGGGAAGATAGTTTAGTATAAATTGTATACGATAATTTAAGTATTATAAGTCTCGGTAAAATAAGTGGTATTAATTGTAGTATTAATGCTTACGGGTTTTTCGTCCGACTTAATATTATATACCTCCTTTTCGCTACTATTTGATTTTTTGTCCTTTAAAAAATAACTATTATTTTAAAGCTCCGCTTTAATATGTTTTAGGTTATTATTATCCGTTTTTATTATATACTTATCGTTAACGACGTACGCTTATTTAGCTTTTCGAAAGTAAACTTAACGGCGATTTTTACGCTAGTACCTATAAGTTCCCATTAAACGGAATTGCTATTTGCTAAATTTACGAAAGGGGGTTTAATTTAGCATATATTAATTTCCAAATTTCTACTTAAATTAAAATAGCTATTATTATTTATAAGGACGGTTTTAAGCAAATAGCTATTTATATAAACGGATCTGGGAAAATAATTATCCTTACTACTTAAAAAAGGCGTTTTAAGGCTAATAAGAATTTAAAAAACTACTATTCTTAGATAAATAAGCGTTACTAAAGCTATTATTAAGTAAAAGCTGCTAAGGTTTATTCCTATAATAATTAAAATAGTTTTAGTTAAAATTGCAACGTTTTACCTAAAGGGTATTGGTTTTATTAAATACGTAATAAACTTTAACTATCTAAATAGGTATAGTATAGGTAAATTATATTTATTTCTGTAAAAGGGTTATTAGGCGGTTAGGTTTGTAGTTAACTAACTCGTTAAAAAGCTCGGTTTAAAGGTCCTTAGCAATTTAATTTATTTAAGTAATATACTTTTTTAGATTAAGGTTTAGTATAAAAAGGTTAATTTTAAAATAAAAAGCTGGGAATAAGATAAATTTCGCTCTAAATATTAAAATACTAATCTTTATTTATCTAAGTTCCCTTATATATTTAACTACCTATATCGTTTTAATATAAACGTTTTCTTTACGTATTAAGTCGTTTTTAATATAGTAAAAATAGTTTAGTTTTGCTATAATAGTATTTAATAGTAACTTAAACTCCTAATAAAGAATTAACGTTTAGTTATTTAGGTTAAGTTTTATAAAGTCTCGTTACTAAGGGGTTAAAGTATTATATTATAATTATACGCAATTTTTAAATTATAGGTAAAGGTTAATATATAGGATTTAAATACGTATTAGAGTTGTAGTAGTATCTCGTACTATTTTAAGGAAAAGTACTACTAATTAATAATATACATCCGTACCAATATAGAAAAAATCGTCGCCTTTATACTAAATTATATTCGCGTTAGGGTAAAAGTACCTAAGTATATATAGCTTTTATTTTTAAAAACTTTAGTTAATATGTTAATTATTAGTAATTACTTATAAGCTATAAATGAGGACAAAGTAGTCTAGTAAGTTAAATCTTCAGTCCAAGATTTACTTAACTAAAGTACCGATTATTTCTAACTCGTAAGCTCTAAAACTACTTTATCCATATAGTTAAAAAATGTTAGAAAAGGGGTTAAAGGGAAGTTATATAAGATCCAAAAGTAGTTTTTTAGGATTAAAAGGTAACCGTGGAAGGTTGGGAGGAGGAAGAGGTTATTTAGACTTAAGCGGTCTATTTAAATCTAATTTATATAGATTATATATAATAGGGTTACGTTTTAGGATTTTCGATAAGTAAATTAAGGTACGATATTATAATAATAAAAAAGATATAAGAACCGGTAAATGGAAAAAGCCTAGGTTTTAAATAAGCGTAAAAGTGTAAGATTATATAAAATATTCCATATCCAACTAGTAGTTCCTACCTATCTAAAAAGGCAATTACGTTATTAACTATATAATTATACGTATCAAGGCAAATATAAATAGGGGGAACGCAATTTTTTCCATTTATCTTTCCTATAATAAGGAAAGTTTAATAACCCGGATTAGTTTAATTAAAATAAAACGGGAAATGTTATATTTTGCTATTTAAGCAACTTAAGGTATATTTTACCATTTTCCTAAAATACGTTTATCTATATATAAAGGGAAAAAAGATAGCTTTATAGGTACTATAAAAGTAAATATTACTTAAATAATAAATTAAGCCGTTTATTAAGCTATTTATTATACTTTTTAAAGTAATATCGTAACCCCTTAACTAAAAATCTAATCCTTAGTTTAGGTATATAGTATAATATTAGTAAAATCAGTAAGTATATTTAGCTAAAAAGATCTTAGCTTTATTACTTATAAGTATAATAGATTAGGGTAAAAATCTGTATCTAACCGGGGGATTAAAGGTAAATTGATAAAAGCTAGTAACTTACTAATACTAGCTAAAACTAGCTTTAAGTTAAATTATTTATTACAATTTCTGCTTTTTAAGCTAACGTTATATATATTTAAGCGTACGCTATTATCATCGCTTTTAATCAAATTTAGTATTTAAATCTCAAATTACTAATTATACATTTTCCTTATTTATTTATCTGCCTAATACCCTGCTTTCGTAGCTAGTAAATTAACGTTTAATTCGTTTAATAAGGGTATAATAAGGGGTAAAATTAAGTTTAGGGAAGTAAGTTATTTTGAGTTAAAATTTAAAGTACCCGTTAATTGCCTAAAGCGATAGTTTTTCAATTTTCCTAGTATAACTTATAGCTACTTTTTTTAATTTTTATTTACTAGTATATCTTTTTTTTTACCTTTATTTACTTATATATTTTGCTTTTAATTTTTATTTACTAGTATATTTTTCTCGAATTCTCCTTACTTTTTATTTCCCTACTTTTTCTTTTATTCTTCTTTTTATTTTCCCTTATTAAAGGATTTAGGTATTAAGGGGAAATTTATAAGTTAAAAATTTATTAAAAGAAAATAAAAAGCTTAAGGTTTTAAGGGAGGAGGATTTAAGGGAAATCAACTCGCGGGGGAGGGTTTTGAAAGCTTTACTTAGCTTATTTATACAAGCGTACTAGACTCGATTGCTTTTTTATACTTCTTAGCGAAGTTGTAAAAAAATAATTTTACGTTTATATTATTACTTATTAGGTTCTATTGGGGAAGGTAAGGTAATAACGATATAGATCTTGTAAATTCCCTAAAAGTACTAATAATAGTGTTTAAGCTTTCGATAGGAATTGTAATTAGGTATTTTATGAAAGCTTAAATTTTTTATTTTTTGGTTTTGGAGATTTAAAGTTTGTTTAAGTATTATTAAACAAAATTTAATATTTAACGTAACTTTTTTATATAAATTTAGGAAAGGTTAAGGTAATTTAAAGGTTTATTTACTTAATTAGTTAACTTATTATTGCTTAAAAGAGCTATAGTAAAAGGATTATTTGTAATAGCTAAAACGCTTAGTATATTATAGGTTATTTTTTAATATAAGGGGGGGTTAAACCTTACGAGAGCGGATTATTTATAGTGGCCGGAACGCCTAATATACCGCGAAGTATCCTTGGAGTAGGGGATTAAATTGCTTAGGCTAATTAGAATGCCTAGTACGTTGCAGGTTATTTGTAATTATTGCGATAAGGGGACGTTTATTATATAAAGAGAAAAGGAATTAGTTTTATAACGGTTGGAATACCTAATACGTTGTAAGTTTAATTAATGGAGAGATATACCTACGGCGCCTGGGATATTTAATACGCTATAGGCTATTTTAAAATAGTTAGTTATATTAATCGGGTCTCCTAATTAACAGAACTTAGCTAGTAGTCGAAAGTGACGTTGCAGTTAATTGATAACTGTAATAAAGCGAGGGTTAATAGTAAAAATTGTTACGGAGTATTATTGATAGGCTTTTACGTATATGTATGCGTACGCAAAGTAAAAGTAAAAGCAAAAGGTAACGATTGGATTCTTCTGATCTGATGAACTGACTAGAAACTATTCTGGGCGATGAGATCCTAGAAGGTGGGGTTTTATACCCTACCTGACTCTGCCCTGGACGTGCACCATGGTGGGGCATGGCCCCACCAGGGCCATGGCCTCGCATTATATAAGTAAAAAGTCCTGGATTTAAGGATTCCAGCTATATGCTTTTTGTAGGTTTTGGTGCACAAAAGGTCAATGAATTTGACCCCTCAAAAAGCAACGAATTTGACCCCCCAGCATATATGTGGGGCCATACATTTTTCAATGAATTTGACCCAAATTCGTTGCAGAGTAGAGGTTAGAGTATTCTTGAAACATATTCTTGGGATCTTCGACCGCAGTGAGGGATTGAAAAGCAGCGAATCACCTTGGAGCAATTTCCCTGACTGGCTTGAGAGAGCCGAGGATATGGGGAGAATGGAATGAGTGTGGAATTTTGGTGGAAGGAAGAGAGGAAGCCAGATCCACACGAGGGGAAAAGGCCGCACAAAGGCTGTGGTGGAAACCCACATGTGGGTCTGTGGGTCCCACAACAGAGGACCCCATATACTGGATTACTGGAAAGCCCGGTGCTGGCAAGTCCACCATCATGAAGTTCATCCTTGGGACCTCCACTCTGAGAGACCATCTGGTGAAATGGGCTGGAGAAAAACCGTTGGTCATCGTACGCTACTACGCTTGGAACGCAGGAACAACCCCGCAGAAGACGCTTCGGGGTCTGCAGCAGTCATTGGTGTATCAGGTACTGGAAGAATACCCAGACCTGCTACCAGTTCTGGCTCCCACGCGCTGGACTCAGTTTTGGCTGTTCCTATCCGAATGGATCAAGTCGCAAGCACCCGAAGAGTTGGAAGTCGCTGTGTGCTTTGAGAATCTCATGGCTATCAGTGGCGCCAAACTATCACTCGCGATTTTCGTCGATGGTTTGGACGAGCTCGATGTGCCCCCAAGAGAGGTAGTGGCCTTGGTGGAGTCAATCGCAACCTCCTCTTGTAACCGCATCAAGATCTGCGCTGCAAGTCGCTCCTGGGTGGAATTCGAGGACGCATATTTTGAATCGCCCAAGCTTAGATGGACCTTCACACCGGAAACGACATGGAGATATTTGTTGCTGAACGGTTTGTTAAGTGCAGGGCTCTTAGAGAACTATCGGCCGCCCATACCAATGATTCTTTAAACCTGCAGCGGGATCTCATGCTTAAAGCAAATGGTGTCTTCACATGGCTGAGCCTCGTTATGGACTCACTCGAACTGGCTGCGACGGAAGGAGCGCGCATTCTTGAGCTACAGGAGATCACTGACAGTCTTCCTTCGGACATGTGGTCTCTCTGTACGACTTTATATGGAAGAGGATACCGGAGCGCACCCGCAAGCGAGGCGCCATTCTCATTCAAGCTGTGGAGGTTACTCAATTCGCTCTGGACTGGAGATATGTGTGGCTCTTGGACGAGTACGCCCAGCATGATTGAACATAATCTATCACCAGCCCACCTCCACACAGTCGAATAGCGGCTAGAGTCTTTCATGATTCCTCCCCGTTGGAGCATCGAATGACAGACGGCGCAGAGCATGACTACCCAGTAATGATATGGATTCGCGAAGCAGGTAGTTTGATGGTTTCTGTGGGTTGTCGTAAGAAAAGGTGGGCGGTGAGGAAGTGGTGAAGCGGCTGAGGTGGCTTAGCATGGAAACGCGCTGCTTGGTGTCGTCCAACCACGAGCCGGGGGGAGGCGCCATCACTTGGCTCCCTCCGTCCATCGTTCCCATTCCGAACGTGATCCATTTTCCATCGTTATGGTTGGAGCAATCCGAAACACCACGGCACCGCCCGCGAAGAACTGAGATTTGGGTGAGTAAACTTGAGCAACGGTACGTCGGGCAACTCCGCTATTCAAGTCTGGACCGACTGATCCCGTCGGGTGGTGATTGAAAGGGGGGGTTAGGGTTGGGCGCGACGTTTGCATCCCATCAAGGAATGCACCCGATTGGCCCACAAATCCGCTTTGCAGCGGCCATTTTGCCCAGCGTCAGAGCACCATCAACTGTGACATCTCCATTCTCACACTGCCAAAATCTCGATTCCAGTTGCGCCCGCAACCCCGCTCAATCCCGAAACAATGGGGAATCTCCAAAAGATGAACAGTCAATGTACCCAATGTGGCAACCAACCCCGTAACAACGGCAGTAATGCCCGTGCCTGCAGTGCCGGACCACCCTTTTTGACGTTATGACTTGATCCCATCAACGCGTCTCCTGACGTATAATAGCTGCTTCCGCTTCTCACATTTGGCACCGCGATCATTCTCCTACTTCGTTGACCAGACCAGTTGAAATTGTTATGGCCGGAATCATGCAGAAGCTCTCAAAAACCCGCATCAACCCCATTACCCACCCTCCGCAGCGCCTGCGCCGCGCTATTCTCGTACTGCGGCCCCGACCTAACCGTCATATAAAACCCATTCAGCGGCGTCCAATTATCCGCCACCGCCTCTAGATTCGTAGTACAGTTCCTAGTCATGGTCGTGCACGTCGCAAAGGTTCGCTGCACCATTGAGGAGATGGAATTTACAGCGGCCTGACCGATGTTGTATGCCCCGTTAGTGGACGCGATGTTGGAGGAGAAAGAGAGGTCTGTTCGTCCGGGGAGGGAGAAGCGCGGGTGGTAGGAGATGTCGTTTTTGCGGGAAGGCGGGAAGGTAGGGGGTGGTTAGCTGGGGTTGGTAGAGAGGAGGGACCAAGATGAGGGATCGCGGGTGGAGAATTCGGCGGAGGGGTCGATATGTTCGGAAAGGAGGCCGTTGGTGACGTTGGAGGAGTATCTGTTGACGCAGTAGTAGAGAACGCATTCGCAGTCGTTCGCCAAAGTATTCATCATCATCGATGCCCTTGATGAATGCGATGATTCAAACAGACAGCGTTCGAGATTTGTAAAGGAGATGCTGGATTATCAAGCAGCGTGCGAAGTCAACTTCCTCGTCACTTCGAGACCCATTCCGAACGTTACAGCCCAGTTTGAGCGGTTTCCATGGGTGGAAGTCTGCGCTCAGAGAAGTGACTTGCAGAAATATGTGGAGGCTCGCCTCAAAGACCTGAGGCCTGTAGTGCGGAACAACATACAGCTCCATGAGGAGATACGAACGACCATTTCCGGAGCAGCTGATGGACTGTAAAACCCCTAATTTGAACTCCAGTGCTCCATAATTATGCGCGGTGTGGTAGCTCTAACTTAGACGGCTCCCAGATTCATTCTAGCACGTATCTTGACTACTGGAAAACAACTTCCGAGGTTGCTGCTGAGTACGTGGCGGAGATCCTCCCGGCCGTGAAGCCTGTTGGACGCGATAGCTTTAGCTTCACCATCAAGTTGTCCGACCTCGCCAACCTGGAGTCGAAGACACAGTAATACTTCTGCATCCGTTACAACGCCAACGGGCAGGAGTACTGGAACAACAACTCCAGAATGAACATCCAGGCCGACTTCCGGAAGAAGATGCTGCCGCAGAATGGCAAGAAGGGTGTCATCGGTGCTGCCTCGCGGCCAGTCAACAGCTTGCCCAAGAGCACCCGACGCGCCAACCCTCCAACTGACCAGCAGCCCAAGTCGATGCCCGCTGGTATTGACAACTTTTGCAAGAACCCGAAGCTCCTCTTCGATCAGTCTATCCATGACTATCTAGGCGAATCCGGTCCTACTAGCATCAGGCTCAAGGGCACCAAGTCGTCCAGCAGCCTCCCAAGCGACAACTTGCCCGGTTGCGTGTCGACCCCGAGTGGCCAGGCGTTCGCCAACCGTTAAGACTTTGGTGCCTCGCTTACCGCGGCTATCCAGAACGCCAAGGACCAGCTCTCGGACAAGCCTGATGGCCTGTACATGAAGTCGTCCCGAAAGGCGACCCCCACATCAACGGACCCCAAGTCGACCGGGACCCGGGTTAACGGCTCGGCGAAAAGCCCAGCGACTTCACCCATGCCGTTTGTCCCTGTGACCGGGTCCGGCTCGCCAAGCGCAAGCAAGACAGCTCCGACTCTTCGGTGTCGTGCTGGACGTTATCCAGGACGTTTTGCCGTTTTCTCCGACTGGGCCAACCGTTTCAGGTGTGCGAAGCGATGAGGACTGGCTTCAAGACGCTTCGCATATCATGCAGTTCTTTTTTGGATGTGACGCGAGAACGATATTAGAGGAGATGCTGCCCTTACCTCCCAGAAACCGTCAGTATGTATCCGGCATACTGTTGCTGCACGCCGTTATATCTCTCTCATATCACTCTCTCCCCTCGCATGCCGTGCTGACAATCTTATTCACAGTTCGGTACCAAGCAGGCTCAGCCTCGGTTCGATGGCGTTGACGACAACTCCAAGAGCACCAACACGAGCACCACATCCAGCTACGATGGCAGCCCGGCGCAGATGGGTAACTACCACCACTACCACAGCGGCACTCAGCATCATTCTCTCCACCCCAAGGATCCCAATCCATACTTCCAGCATGCAGCTACATTTGTATCCATCGGAGCTTCCCCCTCGGAATCTCCCATCCATACGTTCTCGCCGCAGCCAATGGGCAGCCCAGTCGCAGGGCCGCCTCAGCGATCCCCTGCCGCGACTCAAACAACGGGTCGATCATCCCCACCAGCCGCATCAGTGAGCAGTTATGCGCACTTCGCTGGTACGTCGTCGAATGAGTAGCCATATCAGCACATGCACGACCGCTTCCCCTTCTCTGGCACGGATGCTCATACTGCGAAAGCAATCCGGGGCTAGGCGGCAAACCTTCTTCATGCAAATTCGCAAATGTTGTACATTCCTCACCGCGCCTCCATCTCGCGGTGACCTAATATTTCTGGCGTTCGGTGCTACGGTTACTCTTTGTTTCTGTATCAATCGGCGGACCGGCGCCCCGGGCCGTTCAGTTCCAACTTTCAGCGTAACGATAACGAGACCTGTTGTAAGATATAATCCTGAGACGGCGAAACGGATGTCACGATATTGTTCTTCATCCGTTATCTACCTTTCCGGGCTCCGGGTTCATTGATAAGAGGCAAGCCCAGCAATCCACAGATCCGGCAAATCCTCTTCGTTTATCTCACAAATTACCTGCCATGTTTTTGTCCACCTACAATGGTCGAGCTCAGTCTGTCTTCCAGCATTGCTGCTGTCACACGACTCACGGAGCAATGCTTGACGGGGGTGGTTGATCGAGCTGTACCCATCTCCATCCTCATCAAGCTGCTCGGCCTCTGGGTCAGTCTGTACGAGTTCAACGACGCAACTAAGAACTTCCAGGCGCACCTTGAGGTCTACGAAGACAACGAAGCCCGACTTCAGAGCCATCGGGATATCGAGTCACCAGCTTCTAAAAAGTACCCCTGAAGACGCTCTAGATCTTCAGAAACACCCCTCAAGTCACTCGAGACCCTTAAGCATTCGCGGAACGCAGTTGGGATCCTCGCCAATTCCTTGTGATGGGCTCAAGCTTGGAGAGAATACGCCAGATCAGCGACTGGATGCGGCTCGAGTCGGAACAACTAAGCACACTTGCGAAAGGACAACAGAACCAAACACTCTCCGATTCTCCCGCATGCGTATGCCGACTGATCCATGCACGATTGCCTCGTTTTGGCCCGCAGCAAGGGCGGAACTACCCGTTGGCACAGTGGTTCGCAACTCTTCAAATTGGGCAACGAGCTGCTGTGCAGATAGGTAGGTCCCCTTCCTGAGACCTTGGAAGGCTTGTGTGTTCTTTGCCCCCACACAGCCCTGCAGCACGGTGGCCGATGCCCAGGAGAACAAGCGACGTTTTCAGCGCTGGAGCGAGGAGCGGCTGAACCCCATCGCCCGCACCACTGGTCGTCACGCGATTAAGTTTAACTACTTATTCTCGCCGGCTGATGAGGAGTTTCATCGACAGAGCTGGGCCGAATACGACGAGCTGGAGACGCAGCGACAGGCTCTCGGGTTGCAGCTCATTTTTGGCAGGATGACGCCGAGGAGCGACGGGCCCGGCGCAAGGCAGTTCGTCGGTCGAAACACATCACAAATCTGAGCGATGTCCCTTGGGAGATTTGCCCGCTCTGGGTGTACATGCACCGGTATCTCGGCCGACCGGACCCCGACATCGAACGGAAAAAGCTTGGGTGGTTGGCGCTGC
The DNA here is from genome assembly GCA_030411725.1 of Echria macrotheca. Lineage (NCBI taxonomy): Eukaryota > Fungi > Ascomycota > Sordariomycetes > Sordariales > Schizotheciaceae > Echria > Echria macrotheca. The sequence goes on along the minus strand of MU839856.1, from coordinate 153,368 downwards.
TGCCCGACTGCGACGAGTTCCGCCGCTTGTACCGACAAAATAGCCAGTTCCACGCTAGTTTGTCACTATACTAACTGAGGACGTTCCTGCTTCTCGAATCGTGGTGGGAGGCCGCGTACTGCGATGAACGTCTCCCCGACGCCTTCGCGGAATTTTTGCGCAGCGACCACGAAACGGATCCGTTATCGCTGGCTACAAACGCGGTTGGAGGAGTATTGAACCTGGTGCTCCAGACCCTTGGAACCCTGGCGCTGACCAACAGGTCGCTGTATCATGCGGCTTGCCTTGAACTCGCCATCGACGAGTTTCATCGCGGCCGCTGGGAGCCCTACCTCAGCGAGTCCTTTCTCTCGAACCTCCAACGACATCGGTATCGCGTGGCATGCTTGGCCATTTCGCAAAAGATGGCCCATGCGGCCTTCCACACGGCGACGACGACGGCGGCGGTCAAGCCTCCGAAGCCCTACCCCACCGTGGTCCGGAATGATCTAGCTATACCGACCCCTGTGATAGCCACCCCTGATCACTTGCCGTGCTACCTGTGGGACAGCGTCGCGCGCAAGACAGTCGAGGTGGCATCGCTGGCGATGCCGCACCCTGATTACGTCTGCATCAGCCACACGTAGGGCCGCTGGAGAACGGGCACCGACGCTGTCATATCCGGGGTTCCATGGCCAGTGCCGGAGAACACGCGCTACGACGTCAGCTCGCTCTCCGGGCAGCTGCAGACTCTCGCCTCTCGGTACGTGTGATTTGACCTGCTCTGCATTCCCCAGGACGACACCAATCCTCTATCGCACCTGGAGATTGCAAAACAGAGCTCCATCTTCTGGGGTTCGCGGCGCTGCCTTGCCTGGATTTATGACGGTTGAAGCCTGGGACCCCCTGCTGAAAGCCTTGAACTGGATGGGACTGCATTTCTTGCACGTTTCGTCCACTTGGTTTCCCGAGGCCGTAGATCCCCGGCGGTTGGCTGCCGCAGCAGCAGAAGCCACGCAATCCGTGCAATTGCTCAGCGTTGATGCGGGCCGTGCCCCTAATACAGGCTCGGGAACTGCTACTGCTACGCCGGCTGGTAAGGATAAGGTTGAGTTTAGTGAGCTAAGCAGCTGGTTCTTATCCCTATAGACCCTGCAGGAGTGCGTAATGTGCCCCGATCTAGAACTCTACTCTCGCCACTAGCAGAGACTCGAAGACCGGTGCGGTTCGCCGATATCCCTCCGCGTATTTGTTGTGTTTGTCGGCAGCATGGAGAACTTCGTGGCTTTCGAGTATCCGCTTGGGTTCCCGCTTCACAACGTCACTGACTACGAGGACGAACTGTCCCGCAACCGTATTGTCGCGGACATCCGGACCAAATCCCACATCCCAGCCGCGGTCAAGGACTTAATCCACCTACCTTACCCGTCTTCACCCGGCTCGACGCCCTGCTTACGATGGGGTCCCCCGCTATGATTCTGATGTGCTTGAATTTTCGTCGGTGCACATCAAGCCGCGCTCCCGCCATCATGTCAGCCATCAGAGTGATGGATTGGTATTAGGCTAGAGTCGTTTCGGCTACTAGTAATAATATTAGTAATGCCGTACCAACTAACGTTCTCGAAACCGACCTCGTTTTCAATATGTACCCTCTTCCGTTCCTCCAGGAAGCTGCTTAAAAGGCCGGCGCCGTCTTCTCCGACGTACATAAGATGCGAATGCCCGGCACCGAGAGGCTCCGCCGCAGCTGGTTTCCTCTCCTCTACATCTGGACGGGGTTCTACGACGGCGGCACCATGCTTCCCGTTTCGACGACGGCGGGTTCGAAGAGCTCTGCTGTTGGCTGCCCCGAATTTGCGATTGGGCCCACGGGACCACCCCGCTGTTGCGACGTGGGAAATCAACCAGGATGGCTCAGTCTTGATTCGCCGGGCTAGTATCGTCGGGACGGCGGGTGACGAGGCGGCCAAGTGGGAGGGCAGGCAGGGCGTGGTTGCGCCGGATATAGACGCACAACATGGACATGGTGCCGAGACGAGGCAGATCATAGCAGAGGGGCTAGGCCGGCCGCTAGAAGCACTGAAGCAACTTGTTCGGTCAGGCGGCGGCGGCTGCATCTACGTCGTGGCACTGTATACGAATGCTTCCAAGACACACTGCCTGCTGCTTCAGAGGGTAACCACTACTATGACGGGGGTGTCGTATCTGGTCAAGATTGGACTTTATGTGTTTATGGGTTGGTCGATGCCGAGATCTGTCCGTGTGAATTGGAGAGTTCTTTAGGCCAAGGCGGATACACCATCGCGGTCCATCATGCAGCGCAACATCTCGAAGATGTGGCTCTGCTCCGGGGACATGGCGGAATCATGGCACATGTCGCTGGAATCTGGCAGTGATTTTACCGAATCTCACCGTCTCTGCCGGTGAAGGTTTGATCGGCCAGCGTTACCCCAAGATGGAAATACTATTGGCATCTCTAGGATTATTTGGCAGTATTATGTAAGAGCTTTTATGCAAAGGTCTTTCCACATTACACTACCTAGGTAGGCATTCTTTGCGGGCGTTGGGTTTTAAAACCGCTTCTCAACCTATGGATGGGCCGTGTTGCAGGGCGGCTGAGCGTGATGTAGCATTACAGTAATGGAATACAAGCCGACGACGAGATGACAAACACCAAAGTCGCTGTCAGGATGTTGATCAGAGCCCAAGGCATGCAGGTCGGGAGGCAATTATCTAGCTTCAGTTGCGAGGTGGGCATAGGGGCACACACACGGGATCTGAGTTTCGGCTGCGCGACCACTGCTGCCCTCCGCTTGTTACACAAACGAAGCGATACCAGTGAATCTTCCGATGTGCGGAAAGGAGCCGTCAGAGGTAAAAGCCCCGCATCGAACCCCGCCAACAAGCCATCGATCCATGAACGAAGGGTCCATCGTCGTTACAGTCGTCAAACACAACCGCACCATCAAACCTCCCAAATCCCCCGGGTTGCCATGGCATACCAGAATCCATCTCTCACCGGACTGGCTGAGGAGATCCTCAAGGGGGCGACCACGCTCCAAGAGGAGCTCTCCAAGCACGACCTCCCTCAGCCCAGTTTCGTGCCTGACGGCCGCCGCAATTACCACGATGTCTACCTCAATCCCGTCGCTATGGACGCGCGCGCTAGACTCATCGAGGCCGCGCAGACAATGTATACGCTCGCGCTCGGCCCCGCCGATGCCCTCCGCACCATCGCCACCACGGAGCGGATGCGTGTCAACGTTCTGCGCACAATCCACGAGCTGGGCATCGCCGACGCCGTGCCCGCCAACGGGGACATTAGCATCGACGATCTCGCCGCTAAGGTCGGCACACACCCGATCCCACTGCGACGCGTGCTGCGCCTCGCCTACACGATGCGTGTCTTCCAAGAGCCCGCCGGCAAGCCGGACTTTGTGGCGCACACCCCTCTGTCGGCCCTCATTCCGGCCGCGTCGCCGTGGCTCTGGCTGCAACTTGCCGACGTCTCCCAGATGCAAGCCTCCGGGTGGCAGTTGCCGTGGGCGCTGCGCAACTGGCCGCGCATACCGCTCAACAAGTCCGACGCTGCGGAGCGCGACTTCTGGACCATCATCCAGCAGGACGAGCCCGAAGGCCGCGGCATGAGCCTCTTCACCAGCGCCATGAGCTCCTACATACAGATGATGCATGGGTCCAACAGCATGCAAGTCCTCCGCGGCTTTGACTGGGCCGGTCTCGGTGAGGGCGTCATTGTCGATGTTGGAGGCGGCAGCGGCCACATCAGCCTCCCCGTCGCGCGGGAGTTCCCCCAGTTGCGCTTCGTCGTGCAGGACCTAGTCAAAAACGAGGGCTCGGCTAACGAGCTCATCAAGGCGGCAGGGTTGGACCAAGATGATAAGGTTCGGTTCCAGCCTCACGACTTCTTCACGCCGCAGCCGGAGAGCCAGGTCGTTCCCAAGGCCTATCTCCTGAGCAGAGTGCTCCATGACTGGCCCGATGAGGACTGTGTCCGTATTCTAACACACCTACTGCCCGGTATGAAGCGCGGGGCCAAGTTATTCCTCGTCGAGAGGGTGATGCCGAGTCGGCCGGGCGAGGTTCCTTTGCACCAGGAAGAGCAGCTCAGGGTGCTCGATCTAATGATGTATTCCATCTTAGGTGGCTGTGAACGTTCGCGTGACGACTGGGAGCGTCTGCTCCGACGGGCTGACTTGGGGTTGGGGGTACGCACTATCGCGGCGATGCCGGGATCGGAGTTCTCTGCTATTACGTGCGAGATTCTGGCAACGCAGGTACTCTAAGAGATAGAAAGCCCGCAACCAGATTCGATCTATATGACTGCAAAGCCTGACGTGTAGACTAGAGCTTGCCGGATAGGTTAAACGGGAGGCCGTTCCGGTGGTCAATTTCACCTGCCCCAGCTCCTATGTCGGCTTACCATGTCATTTCGGGAACCGCACTTCAGGTAGAGTCAGGTTCCTGGGGGGTTGGTGGAGGTATCTACCTAGTCTAGATAGAATCATGCTATTCTATAAGGTGGCGACCAGATGTTAGACGACGATTCCGCCGTGGAAGCGTGATCACCTCATTGTTCAATGCCAGGGATATCGGGAAGTTCAATCCGCTCCTACTTGTCATAGATTTGGACTTTCTAGCGTAGGGTTAATGGAAGATATTCTGAGGCGGGACTAGTCGCATGGCAGTAACACAAGATCGTATCCTGCATCCGAATAAATCTTTTGGCCACTGTTCTATCACCATGAGATAATCGCGAATTCCAAGCTCACTCGGTCTCCTACTAGGTAGGCAGCTGCTACCTCCTTAAAGATACAATTAATTCAAGGGTACCTATATTAATACTTCACCTTACCTTAATTAGGTAGTAAACTGGGGCTTCACTCTACTCGTAGGGCCGTCCACAAAGGGGGTTGTCGATTGCTGTGGGAGCCGAAGACTCCCCAGGTGGCTTATGGCCTAAGAAATCTATCTACGAGTGAGAAAGCAGGCCCTTTTTATCAACTGGCCCGGTGGATATGCGAGCTTCGGAGCGGACCCCGTAGACATGCGGCTGCGCTAGATATACGCACCCGGTGCGCATGCCCACCGGCTGCATCCAGCACGCACGCGGTTACAAATCCCCAAATCAATATCGCGGATCCCCTACTGCCAGCTCATTACCTCTAGGCTCTGTGAATGGTCGAGTGAACCGAGCTTATGACCGGGTGCCTGGGTCTTTAACCACACTCTCTGGACCGTAAAGGTATAAGCCCTTCACATGTGGATATAGAGAGCGGGTAGGTACAAACTAACCTTGACCTGGAGATGGAGTTAGCCGTCACAAAACCGCTGTGAGCTATGTCGTATCATGGCGGCTGTTATGAATATTGCGGGAGATCGGTTTCCGACCAACAATTATTGATTTCACATTGCGATGGTGTGCCGCTGCATGATTGCCCATGTCTCTGTTTTTCAGCACACGAACCTAGCATCTGGCCGCCCGCCGGACCGCAAACTCGGTCCTAGCCGAGGCCAAGGTGGAGACCGAGAACAAATGGGGGTTATCATCAATTCTGTTGTACCCGCAGATTGTCTTGATCGGTGCCTCGTCGAGGCCTTGGTCCCCGGTCCTGGGAACTGGCACTATTAACACTCCTTGCCGTAGCCGATCATCCAAGCCGATTACAGATTCGGGCCACCTATATATCACTCTGCTCATTCGAGACCCGGGCTTATCTTTCCACTTGTTGGCTACCAGATACCTGAAGCTCTCGCCCCTCATGAATCATAGAAATCAGGGCAATCGCTCACCTTCCGGTCAAACTCCTTCCCGGCATTTTTCAACCCATCTTGACATCTAGACGGGAGTCTTCAAGCCACAGGCTGTAAAAGCCAGGTTCTCGAACTTCTTGCACCGGTGCACCACGCTCTCACTTATGCCATTAAACCACGCCCTACTTCTTACACCAATGTGCCATCACTCCGACCGCTACTAATTTCCTCTGCCTTGCTTATATAGGCCCTAGTCTACAAGACCATAGCAGACTCCGACAAAGCATCTACCCACCGCCTTCTTACTTAATATACATCGAAGCATAGGTAAGCAAATCGCGAAGGAAACTGCTAACAATAACCGCCTCGGCTGATATTTCATTCCTGATTAGTTGTCGTCTTCTCTCCTGACTATCTAACCCGCGAAAATTCTTCAATAAGCTGCAGCCTTTTGCCGCCAAAATGCTTTGTTATAAGCCATTTGTCCAATTTGGGTCCTAGCGTGTTGGGGATGGATGACCCGAAGCTTAACGAGGTTTTGGCGGTAGGTGATAGAGGCTTGGTTGTAGGAGTGTTGGCCGGCCGGAGGAAGGTCCCTAACGCTGGAGATTGGACTCTAGAACTGCTGGGTAAGGTCATTTTGTAGGATCTTTGGAGAGAGATACGTGGGGTTGGATGGTAATTGTAGCAAGTGGTTTTGAGGTGCCAGACTCAATGTGATCGGATAGGTATATATGAGGAGGTTGACGACAAGAGGTCGAGCACTGGCGCATATCGATGTAGTTACCTGTCCAAAATGACACGATAAGAAGTTCGTTTTGCTTAGGTAGGTAAAGAAATATTAGGACTTGAAGAAATGAGTAGCCAAAGAATAGAACAAACCCCTCAAACAACCTTCACAGATCAACCCCTCTTAATAGGCGTCAACCTAGCCCTCAACTCCCCCTTCTCATACAAAATGAACGTCTTTTGCTCCGCCCACCCTTCGAACCCCTCAACCATCTCCATATCAAATCCCCACACTAGCCTCGCCAGTATCATCCTCGCCTCCATCAACGCCAGGCTCCTCCCAATGCAGTTCCTCACCCCCATTCCAAACGGCTGAAACGTCTCTCTGTCATCCGCCTCGTAATCCTTCCCCCCCAACCACCTCTCGGGCACAAACGCATGCGCATCCTTGAAATTCTTCCGCGACCGATTTGCCGCCCACTGCGAAAGCACCACGTCCGCCCCCTCCGGCACGTAGCGCCCATCGATCATCGCCCCGCCTTTGGGCACGAGCCTGTGGATGCCCGCTGGGATAGGCGGCTGCCAGCGCAGACTCTCGTTGATGACGGCGCCGAGATACGGAAGTCTAGCGACGGCGGCAAAGCCGATTTCGTCTTCGGAGGAGAAGGCAGGGCGGATTTCGGACTGGAGAGCGGACATGACGCGCGGGTGGGTGAGGAGGTTGAAGCAGGCTACCGAGAGGAGGGTGGCGGAGGTTTCGGAGCCAGCCATGACGAGTACTTGGGCGTCGGCGTAGAGCTCGGGGAGGGTTAATCCTTCGGTGATAGGGTGCTGCTGCATCTTTTCGGAGGACTCGGGCGATGGGTTGTGGATGCCGGCGCCGAGGATGTGGACCATGAAATCTTGGCGGGGGGATTGTTTTTCGCGGCGATGGTCAACCTTCTCCCGGGTGAAGGCAGCATGCTGGGCAAGCTCGTCGTGGATGCGTTTAGGGACTAGCATCTTGATAACGTGGCTGAGCGGGCCCATGGCGGTGATGATTTGGCCATAGAGCATCATGCGCAGGCGTGTAAGGATGAAGCGGATCCAGGGGTGGAAGCGGGACTTTTCAAGGCAGTAAAAGGGTTCGCCAAACGTCAAGTCCCCGATAATGTCGAAAGTCGTAAAGTGGAACCAGGCGCAGAGGTCGACGGGAGTCCCGGCATTGTCGCGCATGCGCTGCATCAGGAGGGACGCGTATTTGGCGAAAACAGGCTCTTGTTCGCGGAGGGAGCGGTCCGAAAAGGCAGGCGCCATGATCCGACGGTGCCGGGCATGCTCGCTTTCATTCTCTTGCCAGAGCATACTAAAAGTGCCGAAAAGGTCCAATTCGTGGAGGCCGTAGATTGGGTTCAGTGGCAGCGGGTCTTTGCCGTTGCGGCCGGTCGAGATATCCTTCCACGCTGCCGCCGAGATGTAGGATAACTCCCAGGGGGCGATGCGGACGACGTCGCCATACTTCTCGTGGAGTTCGTGAGTTTTGGTGGTGATGTTGCCGCGCAGTTGCTGGTAGATGATGGGGATGCTGGATGCGCCGTAGAGGACCGGGCCTGGGAATTTGGCGAGCGGGTGGAAGAAAATATTGTACACAACCCACGCCGCCGATATGGTGATGAGCTATAAGGCGTCTATGTTAGTTTGCATACAAGGAGCTGGGGGAGTGATGCGTTTTCTTTTGCTCTGTTTTTTTCCTTACCGACAACGCAACAATAAGGCCAGTTAGTGGCCAGGAGAGCCCATGGATCGCCGTCCAGATGATTGACCCCATCTTGCAATGCTGCGAGAGCTGATGACCGCAGTTGAAGACCGGATGGATCGGACTACCGGTAGGTTCTTATCAACCAGGCCTCGGAGAGCGGGGGCTCGGCACACATGCACCGTTTTGACATTCGCCGGTAGCCCTTTATCCCCTATTGGCCGGCAGGGCCGCATTGCTTTTGCATGCGGCCCCATCTAAAGTACCCCACGGCCTTGTTTACTGCATCTTTGTTTGTATTCCCGACAACGAAATGCCCACATAGCCCGCATGCTGCTGCAGCATGAAAGCATTTGTGCCCAATCGCGTTCACGATAACTTCATGATTTCCAGTCAATTGGCCCTAAACCGCGAAGTAGGACTATCAGCATGGAGAGTCACAGCATTAGTGCCGTAACCCTGACCAAATATGGACAACGATAGCCATCTTTTCGGCGTGATGCAGACCTTGGCGATGATTAATACACCGACTGAACTTCGGAATCCGGGCTACGGAAAACCAGAGCGCGGAAGCAAACGAACCTCAAGTTCAAGCAAGCTAGCCAATGATGCCAAAAGTGCTAACGGCACTTGAGACTAGGAATGCCGATCAAGCATGCAGCCGCAAGTCGGATCTTCTTCTCCAAAACGAGCATGGAGGAGGCATCTTCGATCACCAAGAGCAGGCCTCTATCTTGTCATCTCGGTCGCCGAGAGCACTTGCCGAATGAAGCACATTAAGATCTCCTCAGAGGCCCCTCATCTTCATCTTTGCGATCCCCCAAGCTGCTTCCTTCCTGCGACCACATCTCTCGAATTCCCGTCTATTGGAGTCACATACATCATCGTCAAAGTCAAACACGTCCTTCTCAGCCATGTCCGCCACTCAACTCACCAACAAGTCATCAGCAACCAACAATGAGGCCCATGCTAAGTTGATTGCTGAACTTCAGGGCCAGGTGATGCATGTGCCCGACATGCTCTCCCTGTTCCACCACTGGCCGTCTCGCGGCCGCAATAAGTTCTACAACCGTCTCAAGGATGAGATAGACGGCATTGTTCAACGGTACCTCATATTCCAAATCGTCAAGCCCCAGCCAGTCCGTGTGTGCTCTTGCTAACATCACTACACCACAGTTGTTATCCTGACGACTTCAGCCGAAAGAAAGCAAACAAAAATAACTTTGCCTTCTTCACATCAATGTAAGACGCTAGACTACTAACACGATGGGTTGCGTGGCTGTTCTGACCCTTTTGTCCAACGTAACGCAGATGGTATCCGGACATCGACTTCGAGCACCTCTACACGGCCGGCATCTTCTCCTATTGGATCTTCGCTGTCGATGACCTCATGGATGCCAATGACGAAGCGCTCTCCCTCGACCTGAACGCATCCACTCACTACCGAGAGCAAGCTGTCAACTTCTGCAGGTACTGGCTCGGTCTTGAACCCCTACCTCCGCGACATGAACCCGGAAAGACATCCCCACCTCCTCAAACAAAGTCCAGCATCTCCTCCATCGCCTCAAGGCTGTTCGTTCGGCTTCCTCCATTCCACCCCTCGAAGCCCGCATCGGCGCCCGAGCCCGAGGCCCCCAACCTGCCCACCGGGGTTTTCAAGGAATTCGGCCAGCGAGTTTCCAGCCACCACAGCATCACCTTCCGCGAGAACTTCGCCAAGGAGATCCAGCTCTACTTCGACCATTGCGAGATTGAGCAGCGCGAGCGTCTCACGGGGAAGACGTCTCCGGATCTGGATAGCTACCTACGGATTCGATACTATACTTCTGCGGTGCGGCTTTATTGCTATATCACACAGTGCGTAATTTTCTATTTCTTTGGCTTACTTACTTTTGATATGACAAGATGGAATATATATGAACTGACCAATGCGCCGATCCAGAATCTGTTACGGTGTCGAGATGCCACAATGGTTGGTGAATACTCCCGAGATGAAAACCGTGTGGGACGAGACGGATTATATCATCCTCCTGTTAGTGCTCTCATCTCCCCGCCTTGCCTGTATATCGAGTTTGAAATTCTAACGGATTTGTCTTTGCTGCACAGCGGAAACGACATTCTCTCAGCCAAGAAAGAACTGGCAGCAGGCTGCGTCCACAACGCCGTCCCCGTCATGTACCACCAAGGCCAGCCCCTCTCCGCGATCATTCCCCAGATCATCAAGCGCCTGGAAGAAAGCCGCGACCGCTTCGACCAGGCCGCCTCTAAGATCCAGGAGATGTGCAAGAGTTCCGAGTCGAAGCAGCCCGGTCTCTTGGCGGCTGTGGTGCAGTATATGGATGGCCTGAAGACGATCTCGACGGGCACGCTCGAGTTTTGTAAGATTTCGCCGAGGTATGGCCTGGAGCCATATTTCAATGAGGATGGGAGCATGGATGTCGTGCTGTGAATGCCGGATGGGACTGAATACTGAGGGACGACTTATGCGGAGGGACTGGGTGAAATTGACGGTTTACACTAGCGTTTCTGAGGATTGGTGTTTTACGCTGCAGCATGTTTTCCATCTCACTGCCCCCTGATGAAATTCTCAATATATATATTTTCTCTTTACCTCTCACGCGGTGAAAGAAACAACTGGTGATTTCCAACATTGCTTCAGGGCGTCTGCAGGCGGTTCAGCGCCGATCAAAGGCATAAGCGATTTCTTTCACTTAACGTACCTCTCTCCCTGCCAGTCGTCTTGATTTTCCTGACTTGCGAGTCAGTGAAGGCGTGGTCCTGCTAGTACATGACATGACCTATTCCTTGGGGCCAGATCCTCTCACGAACTATGTTCCTTGGCTGCAGCAGAGGCGCTCCCCAGGCCACATTCGCTCTAGTTAAAACCCGGATTGTAAGTGGATCCGGTACTTCGACGCAAGGCATCCACAAAATGTCGTCTGTCGTCGAGTGCCAAGCCATCCCCGCACCGTTGACACAAGGACCCACACGAGGGGTTGGCGCGATTGCACGATGCACCTCAGGAAAAGGATTTGCCGTGGGCAGCAAATCGCGAGTCGCGTTCTCTTTCGGCAGACGAGACGGGCTTGCGGCCACCGAGATTTGAGCTTGCAGGCGCTCCCAGTCCAGCGGGTCGCCCCAATGTACCCCCTGTCCACCAGGAGGAATCCTCGTCACACCGCTCCTCTGCAAGTCACCTTTCTCTCCCAGACGCCCAAGTCCGACACTGCCAATCCGCCCAATCGAAACAGGCCGCCGGCGGCTCTCATCCGTCGCCGGGATCGGCACTTCGTCCACGCCCGCACGCCAAATGTGGGTGCTGCTGCTGTCTTGCGCAAACAGGTCGGCGACAGGGCTCACAGCCGACGGTGTCCTAGTCAGTCACTTGCGTAATACCTAACCCAACACAGTTGGTTGTGCGCACACGGGAAATTTACCTCAGCCCAATCAGCTCAGCCCAATCAGCCACCAACCAACTGTGGCTTCGCAATGTCCCTGTCTTCTGGCATCTGCTCTGCACCACTGGTGCCAACGGGCTGGGAGTGGACACTAATCCCAAGCCAGTAACCCGAAGATCCCAGCAAAAGTACCGTTGAAAAGGGCTCCGTCCTGCGGCAGGCAAACTCCTTACCAATCAGGTCACACATCCAACCCCTTGTTTTGCTCTTCACATCCACCACGGGAACGGCCGTTCTCAAGCCCCCGGCACTGGGAATAAGTGGGTCTCCCGCCATTCCGACAGTTGGGTTTTCCCAAGCCTGTCTGTCCTGCGGGTAGCCCAAGGCATCATCTCGACCCAATGTCCTGGGACAACCGCAGCTTTGATCCGTGTGTTCGGTGCTGCACCCCCATTCTCGACTGCCATCATGAACTCCAACTCGCCGTCGGATTCGCACTCGCTGCGCGACGGCGACTCCGACAAATTTGAGTTCACCTTTGAGTTTTATCTCGACAGTCGTCGGAGGATTGAGTCTGATGTGAGCAACCTCATTTTTTTGACCTTGGGCGAAAATCCCCTTCTCCTTCCGCTGTTGGCCCCCTTGACGACGCAGCACTCACTCGCATCTTCGAACCACATAGGTTAGCCCTGGGCCCGAGCATCGAGAGCAAGTTGACCTCACCTTCCGGATCCTGCGTCGGCTAATGATCTAACATCCGGCAGTGAGACTCAGTCTCTCACTGAGAGTATATACGAATACCACAAGGAATATGGACGAACGTACCATGCATATCGCGCCGGCTGTAAGCCCCCTTCCGTTGATGCAGCAACTTTCCCCTAAGATGACGGCCCCCAACTCACAAGACCTCGGCCAGCGTACCACGTCCCCAACGATGTGATCGAACACGAGCGTCAAGAGAACCAATACGAGCTAATCAAGATCCTCCTGGACGGCCGTCTCTACCTTGCCCCGCTCTCCAAGGACCCCGTCAGATCCCCGAGAAAGATCCTCGACCTCGCTACGGGAACCGGCCGCTGGGCGGTCGAGATGGCCGACGAGTTTCCCCACGCCCAAGTCATCGGCACCGACCTCTCCCCCGTGCAACCGGAGCTCGTCCCGCCCAACCTGCGCTTCGAAATCGACGACGGCAACGAGGAGTGGCAGGACGGACCCGACTGGCACGACATCGACTACATCCATTTCCGCTTCACCGTCGTGTCGTGGGCCGACTGGGGGCAGATGCTGCGCGTGGCATTTGAGCGGCTGCGCCCCGGTGGGTACGTCGAGATGCAGGAGCCGGATTGCGATATCTTCAGCGATAACGCCGAGATTCCCATCACGAACCCTCTCAAGGCCTGGTTTCGGGATCTGCGGAGGGCGGCGGCCTTGGCGAACCGCCCGATCGATGCCGTGCCCCATTTGAAGCAGCTGTTTATCGAGGCGGGGTTTGTCGATGTGCAGGAGAAGGTGTATAAGATTCCCATTGGGGATTGGCCGCGCGGCAGGAAGCTGAAGCAGATGGGGAGGTTGTGGCGGCAGAATGTCGCCGACGGCTTGCCGGGGTTTAGTTATGCGCTGTGGAATAAGTGGTTGGATCGATCCAGAGAGCAGATCGATGTGAGTTTCTGAACCTTCAGGTTTCCGGTGGTGGGCGAGGGGGTTTACTAACCACATGTTTGACAAATAGGTCCAGCTTGTCGAGGTGAGAAAAGCTTTGTCGGATAAGAAAAGCCGTGCCTACGAGAGGTTTTTTGTGGTTTGGGGCCGGAAACCAGAGATTTAACACAGCTTTGGATGGGCGTGTGCTATCAGATATCGTCTCCACAGACCGCTTGTACTTTTCTCGCGCAGAATGCATAATTATACGCGCTGCTGCAACATGATCAAAGCTTGTATCGAAGTTCGTATACCTAGATGTAAATCCTTCGCTCTCTAGACCGTATGTCGAAGCCTATGGATGGTGTGAGGCTTGGGTGTCGGTGTATGGGCTCGCCACGCTGGCGGGTTGGACGCCTGGCGAAGAACCAAGAACCTTTCTGTCGATCTCGCAAGCTAGCGTCAGCACCCATCTCGATCTCAGTCGAACTTCTTCCTTGAGTTCACAGGGGTTCATAGCTTCCTGCAGCTCCGTACATTGCACTACTGGGAGTGATATATCGGGAGGCATGACTCAAATGGCAAGTCTTCTCGCTGATACTTCAGTAGAAGCATCTCTTGGGACATGTTGAAGACAAGACCTGATCAACCAGCTGATGCCTCCCATCATCGGAGGCGGAGGCATCTATCTATCGAAGACCCTGGAGTTGAGATACAAGATTCCTGTAGTCAAGTACCGCGGCCCCAAGTGTCCAGCATAGGCCAGGTAGGTTCCTGGAGTCTCCATCAAGGTCCCGTACAGCTGGCCCATCCTGGCTCCTACAGCGCAGGACACCTCGCAGACCGCCGACTTCACGGTAATGTCTTCCAAAGTGATGTCGTGTTCCAGAGCAGAAAGGGCGTCCTCACAGTCCCGGCGTAGCTGGAAGAGGGTTGGAAGAACAACGAGGAAGTATTGAAAAGGCCAAATTATCCGCTTAGCAACGACATGGTGTCCATGGGAATGTGGTTTTCTGGGTGTTTCTTGCGTATCTCGGCCACCGGTATATCCAGCGCTCCCGACGCAGCGGCGGAAGTTAGAAGGCAACACCGGCCAGCACCGAAACGTCATCGCTGCGGACCCGCGAGAAGTAGTTGTCGAGACGCCACCAACGCTTCCTTCAGCCACTCAGACAAAACGCTGTTGTAAATGGCTGTAGTAGCCGTCAGCTTGCGAGCAGATCCAGTCGTCGAACATCTTCCTCTTGTACTCCATGCACCTGGCAAAGTCCGGCACCCATAAAAAGCGGAAGGTGGACGGAGTTTATGTAAAACGTTCCAATACATCTTCAGGTTATTGTCAAAGACGAGACACCTGATAACCATCTTCCGGAAAACCCGGCATGCCGTGATGGTGTAGTCGGGTTAATGCTAGCGTCGTCCATACGCAATGACTTCTCTCGGGTCGGTAGCCGCCCCTGATCGCTAGCCAGGAGTTTACTCGGGGGTATGTTGCCTTGCTTAGCCGAGCTATACACGCCCCTGTGGTTGAACAAACCCAAAACTTATCCGAGCACTGCAAATTTCACTTCGTCGAGATTCGCACCAGCAGGGGCAGGCCGGGGGGGTATAAGATTTACCTGCCTCCGTGACCAACATCCTCACGTCTTTGGTTATGGAGCAGATTGACAATTGCCCAAGTTGAAACACCGGATCTTCGAAGGCTAGGCAAATTCCTGGTGTCCATACTCGCTAGAACCAGGGGCCGGTAGCAGAAGGCGATGAACTGCCCCCATATCAGGGCATCATCTTTGGAATCGTCGTCGGGATCGACGGTTACGGAATCCAAGGTTCTATCCCGATTAAATTGATTGAACAGGACCTCGTCTCCAGGTTAAGAGAAACCACAGAGAACGACCGCTCTAGACGGGAGGGCACCTTATGCAACCCGAGACCTTTGTCCAAAGAAACGCAGGACACGCCACATTTCATCAGGTCCACTGGGTAATCTCCAGGAGTCTGATTTGTTCGTGTTTAGGGTTTAATGTTTTTGAATCGTAAATACCCAGATATTCTGACACTACAGTGGTATCAGGGGTATAAAAGGGAGAATGTTGGCATAAACAGTTAGTTGCTGGGGGCAGTAGCCCGCTGTCCATTACAATTCCAAAAATGGATGTGGAACGTTCCACTGTATATTGAAGGTTTTCTTCTTCACTGAGTGTGACAATGTAACTCCATATAGGAATGTTAACTGTACGCCAGGTGAGCCTCTGGACTCAATTTCATCTATGTGATGGGCGGGCATCAACTTGCATCTGACCTGTGCTGTCGAAGTGCCCTAGCATTGTTGGAATCGGCCACGGCAGCTGATAGAGTCTCATTGATACTACATGGTTCGCCTGTCTTCTGGTGCGCTCCGAGTGATCTGGCTGTCTCCTGAGCCATCAAACAGTCATGCGAGGCCTTTCACTTTCCCTTCCGCCCAAAGAGTTGTGGACTCGGATCTTTGTTGTTCGACACTCTGCTGCATCGTGATCTGGGGGGACGCAGTGGTCTCTGTCGTTGAACCAAGGCATTGCTAGGCGCCTAACTTGATAGTTGTCATAGATGAGTTGACCCTCATTCAGCTCCGCCGAACAACTGCATGAAGCCTAGGTATGTGATCTTGTTGGGCACTACTGCAGGTTTTTGGGGTGATCCAATACGACGTCTTGATGCATGCAGCTGCAACGAGTCGTTTGTGACTCACCAAGTTCAGCTTGAACCCATCGGATCGGTGCGACTTATCTAAATCGTACCGCATTCAAGCTTTGGGAAAATATTAGACAAATCGGGTTCCCGAATCAAGCAATTTCCTACAGTAAACGAACTGGCGGTATTGCTATAGCCCTTGAGCGTTGCAACACATCGTCCTGTCGCCGCCTCCTAGATCTTGACCCTGTCATCGCCCGACGCCGAAGCGACCCGCGCCACCTTACAAGCCTCCCCGGGAAAGTGAACAACTTCACCCGAAACAACTGCCTCCCCGAGCTATCCCGACAGTTACCATCAACAAAAACTATACTCTCCTCCTGGCACTTATCAAAGTAACAGAGGTTGACCTAGCAGTACTTGGTCCCAAGCGAAAACATACCAAATATTAGCAGCTTAGGTGATAGGAAATCCGGTTGCCTCTTAACGGCTGTGAGGTGAAATTGGGCACCATTACGGTTGGGCGTATAAGAGGAAAGAAAGCAATCGAAGACGAAGAGGGGTTTATCCACAGAGGGTTTAGGCCGAATCACGTTACCTATTCACCCCCTCCACGGTATCCTGAAAAAGGCCTAGCGCTAAACTTCAGCCTTGAGGCACGGACGGATGTGGTTAGCCAGAGTACTACAATGACCCGACAGGCTCTGCTCTGTTGCAACGTCGGTTGTCATCTGTTGCTTTTCAGAGAGCACCAAGCCTGTGTTCCGATGTGGATACACCAAGCTCAAGAGGGCCGACAAGTTTGCCGGGATAAATATTGCAACAGGACGGGCTCCCTCTTGTCAAAACTTTTTCATAACGGCCGCCGGCAATGCTTGTGTCGAGCCCAGGCCAATAATTCAGGATCTAGCTGCTCATGCTCATCTCAATTACAGTCCAGGGGCCTTGTACGCATCAGATCAGTGAAGACGAACCTATTTTCATGATCACTCATCCTGACTCTCGTGATAGCTTGTCGAATTGTTCCATTGTTGAGAAACGTGACAACCGAAGTTGCCGTAATTTCTGGTCTCACGTTAATGGAATCCTCAACTGCTGAACACGTCTTTGCCAGGACGTCTTTTTCACCGCGGCTTATGCAATATGTTCCCATTCTTGAGCTTTATCACAGTCAAACACCGCCAGGATGGTGCGGCTGTAGGTTGGTATTTCGCGGGCAAGTGGAGAGTGACGGGACATCGCCTATGAGGTCGATCTCTCCAAAAGCAAAGTGCCATGGCCGCTAACTACCCTCATTACGGCGGGAGATGGAGCATGCTTTCAATCCCGGGCGAGACCCTTCGGAAAGCCATAACTTGTGGCGGAATAAAGACGAGCACCTGTAGACAGGGGCTAATGCGAGCAAAATTTATGGGCTGATTGAAAAGCTGCGGCCGGACACAGCTGCATCACCACATGTGCATGTTACCTGCTGGTCCGAAACACCAACGCCCAATCATACGGACGGAGAACCCTAAACGGGCGTAGAAAACGGACCACAAGGAGAAGATATTGCGTATAATTGAACCCATATACCTTCGCACAACCGGAATGTCACCGGTAGATACAGACCACCACACAAATACCAGAGATATTCCTCCGTCGGCTGACATCCAGCGATGAGCAGACAATATGCGTCACCGCACCCTGCTTGAAGCCTCTGGGAAGTTTGCCAGTGGTGCTGAAATGCGTGAAGCTATCATCAATCTGCCAGCATTGAAAACGATCCCTATTCGAGCTTACTGGCTGGGAGATGAGGTTGAATAGGATTGGGGGGGCGGAAGATTGATATTGCCACGATATCGATGCACATGGCCCGATATCTCTGAACTTGCCAAAGCGCTGCGGCTTAGGCCCTGTCTCACATTTCAAACCAAGACCGCTTGATCACATACAACAGTATATCAACCCTATAGGTACTGTATGTTTCCAATATACACAGTCATTGTCATATCTGAACTCTGCCTGCATAGGTGCCCTTCCCATCTGTCTGTATTCCAGATCGACTTCTGATTTAGTCATGGAGTCCGAAGTCTCCCGGAGAAGGCAGTGATCTCAGCCCCTGAGCTCCAGCATCCATCTCAAAACTTGGCTCTAGCGTCATAATCTCGGGCACCTCACTGACTTTCCAACCCCCGACCCCATTGGTTGATTGTCAGGAAGCTCACCCGTCTTGGTGGATCGCCCCGAATGACTATCGCGGGGCTTCCGCCCCGCGTCGTCACCCCAGCGCCCACTCATTCCAAGGATTCCGCGCGTTCAAACAACTACCTAAGTGTTGCTTCTGCGGATGGCTAATAAAGGAATCCTCCGGGCGGGGCGCGGTACGTTCGGTACACCGTACCCAATGCGGATTAGCGGCGGCGCAGGATCTGTTTCCTTTTGCTGTTTAAGGGTGAGCTGTTCCCATTCTCAAATGCAATATCGGACCGATGGCGGGCGGCATCCAGTGTCCATGTCATGATTGGCTGCTGTGCCGCAATACCCATTTTCTAGCCTAATCAGATATCGGGGAACTCACCGAACCTCCTCCCACATTCACTCGACATCGGCAGATTTGAGTCAAACCCTCAACATATATCAGAACAACAGCATCACAACTTTCCAAATTATCGACATACACACCAAACCAACATGGCGATTCATCTTCTCCGGGTTACTCCCTTGATACTTACGACATCATCCCTGACCTTCAGTTTCAACCAGTACCAATTCTTCCAACCGTGCCTCTACCTTCCTGATACGTTAGAGGACAGGCATGTCAACGACGTGCTGAGGGTTTACATTAAACGACAATTTCCATCGGGGCTCGCCACTATCCTTACTTTGTATCCCCTAACCTGGGCAACAGCGGCTGCCAACCTCTCATTGCGGACATATGCGGGTGTTCCCCGCAAGTTACACGTTGCAGGCTTGATGCTGAGTGCTGCGCATATGTTCTGGGCGCCGCGCGCGAAAGCGCTGATGGAGGAGATTGGAGAGGAGTGTACCACTGGAGACAAGGATCGAATCGGGATGCTGAGGACATGGCTACGTCTCCACGTTGCGAGGAGTCTCCTGGCAGACCTTCCAAGTTGGATTTGCTTTGCGGGAGCATTTTTGCTTTCCAAGCGGGCTAGGATGTAATCTTGGCTACCCACGGAACATTGCGAACAGGGAACCGGCGTGCAGGAGGGCAATTAACAGAACGCCTGAATGGGTACCTTTCTCTAATCACACTGCTACTGCCTTTTTGAGTCGGTCCTCGCTAGTATCTCACCACTGCTGCTGCTTTCTGACTCGGGACTCAACCCCGAATTAGTCTCGAGGTGCTCCCTCATCCACGCCTCCTTGACAACAAACTAGACTAAAAATCCCGCGCCCTCAAAAGCCAGTCCTACCAGCCAACATTATCTCAGACTACATGTATCCATGTAGATGCTCAGAGCCACACTCTTCACATCTCAACAGCATCAAGCCTCTGCATAAACTCCCTGAAGCGAGCGCAAATCCTCCACTATCTTGCATTATTTTCCGCAGCGGGCTATCCTTATCCAACCCTGCTAATAGCCTGTCCACCCGCAAGCTAAAACCCGCCGACGGAATAGCTGCGCTACAGCTTTCACTAAACGAGCTGACAAAATTCCACGTGGCCGTCTCCACCGCCTGATCTTCCTCATACAGGGCTGCCTGAATAGCTGGCACCGTCATGGTAAACAAACCACCCACCCAGCTTGCCGCACCTATCTGCGCCCTCGCACAGTATGGTGTTGACATAGATCCATCCAGGATGCTGAACATGCCGTAGGCTGCAGCCAGGAGGCCGAAGCCTAAGAGGTGGAAGGGGCGGTATAGGCTTAACTTAGACACAACCTAGTCCGGCGACAATAGCAAAGGGTATAGAGTAAAAAGCCAAGGGGGGGGGTGGGGGGGGGGGGGGGGGGGTTTAGGGGGGGGGGGGGGGGGGGGGGAGGGGGTGGGGGCTGGGCTTAAAGAATATGATTGTAGTTAAAAAAGTATAAGTATGACCGAAAAACCAAA
>MU839856.1:34784-133375 GCA_030411725.1 Echria macrotheca | reverse complement strand
CGCCCCCCCCCCCCCCCCCCGCCCCCCCCGCGCGCCCCCCCCCCCCCCCCCCCCCCCCCCCCGTTAACGATGGATTCGGTTGGGGTGGCTTCGAGTGCGGACTGGAAGTAAAGTAGTAAGTAGTAGGTAAAAGAGGTTTAGATAGAGCCGAGAAAGGTTAATACGAAAGTAGAGAGGGAAGTTCGTTTTAAGAAGCCGTATAGGTATAGTGGGCTCAGGAATAAAGGGAAAACTTTTAAAGTAAGGAAACCGCCTAGACCGGTAGCTTATAATTCATAGGGGCTAAAGTCCTCTATGAGTCCCAAAGCTCCTCGGTACCGCTTTAGGTAAGAGCATATAGGATAGTAATTGTAGCTGTTATTAAAGCGTATTTTCTGTAACGTATTTAGCAGGCAGCGCTTAGAGATTAGGCTGGTTTATGTTATTGCAAACGTAAGATTGTATTAAGGGGGCTATTGTACTGGAATCCAACTGTAAGTGTTTGCAACAAACTCCCCCTTCCAGGTCGGGTAGGCAAATCAAATCCTTCGATAGCTTTTCCGCGTGATATTTCGTTTTTTTTAGGGCGTGAGTAGAGGCAGCTGCGGTTTTGTCCCGTAGCTATCCATAGTGCCTAAATGGATGACGGCGCAGCGGATTAAAGGCTATGGCTATGAAGGTTATGACCTGCACGCTTACCTACGGTTCCGCTTTGGGGGTTTTCGTCGACTTGATGTTGAAGGTAATTTAACATTGCACGATGGAAAGCCGAAAGCGGGCGGTGGTCTCTACTGAGCTCTTATCCCTCTCCACCAACAATCTTGTGGCCGTTGCCATGACCAGAGAGTTGGCTGCAGCAAAATCTGAAGAGACCTGTTCGAGGTGGGCTAGTGCCGCTTGTATTTATGGTCGTAAGTGTACCAAAGAGGCAATAATCGTCGCCATATCTCCACTGACACTACCTTAACTCCCAAAAGCCATTTCAACGACCAGGCCGCCCTCCAGCTCGGTGCTCCAGAGTAACGAGCCAACCATGGAGGAACAAGGCGAGAAGAACAACATCATCGTCGAGATCCTCACTACTAGGTACCTAGCCACTACTATTGGCCCTGTCACTTTCCCCCCGACAGTAGCAGTGAGACCGATGTAACGTCAATGTCTATCCCTGACATATCCAACGAAAACCGGAACAACCCATTTGACTCGAACGAATTCTTGGGACTCACATATGGCAACATAGGTACCTACGCGCTATGGGCATGGACTACATGACATTTCTAGGCCTCGATATCAACACTTTCGAACTTGGATATCTCCTCGTAGGCCGCGAGCCACCCAAAACAACGCCGAATCTGACCGATAGCTACCCCATCACAAGCCAGATGCTCCATCCAACGAAATCCCAATCAGACTCCGTCGCAACCCACTGCACTCATCCATGTGCCCCGCTGCGTCTCCCTTCGGAAGAAACCTGATCACCGAGCTCCCCAACCTTGACCTCTCCATTATAACCTCCGCCGCCTCCATCCCCGCCAAGGACGGTGATGAGTCGTCTCTTTCTCTTGCTGCTATGTCGACGGCTCATCACCGCAACCGATTGCTCTACCTGTCTCCCCACCCGGCTAACCAACCAGCTCTGATCCCAAGAACATCCTGATACCAATAATCAACGGGAGCCGTCATCCGGCATTTGTATCATTTTACTAGTCCTCGCTGCCCCTAACAGCTCCTCGCGGCGTTTGAAAAGCTCTGCGCCGCTATCTGGCCGCATCCTAGCACCACGCCTAAACCCCTTTACTCCGGTGATGGTAGCATGTCGGTGGAGGAAATGTATTTCACATCGGTAGCACCAAGAGGAATGAAATACCTCTGTCGCAGCAAGCACTTCGCAGGCCGTTATGGTGATTAAAATGCTGGTATCTCCGGGGAGGCTAGACCAGGGGCTAGCAGGATTGGCGCCGCCTTTGGAGGGGATTAGGCTGCCAATCATGGTGTAGAGAGGACGTCACTGAGGATGCCTGATCGTGATGAAACTGTCCTACGCTCACGTTTAGAGTTAACATCGTCGTTTTCAACGTTAGCTAGGTTTTTGTGGTCGGGGGTGGAGGTATTCTCGGGTAAGGGGGGTAGGTAATAACGGTTTATATATATCTACGGTTTGAAAACGCCGGAAACTGTTTTCCAGTTAAAAATTACTTTCTATATACAGCGGTTGAAAAACACCATTAACTATTAAAGCGTTGACTAACCGTTGAAGCGTTAGCTAACGGTTGTAAAGGCTAGCCCCTAATTAGCTATAAAGAAGGTGCTAAAACTACGCTAGTTATCTAATTAGCTACCTACCTACCACTACCACCACCACCACCACCACCACTACCACCACTATTACCACTACTACTACTACTACTATTATTATTACTATAGCTATTACCGGGCTTTAACTATAGCCACTACAATCCCTATCAACCACGCAACTAACTACAACCTTACCTACCACACAATTAGCTAAAAGGTCGGCTACTATTACCACTACCATCACCATCACCATCGCCAGTTTACCTAATCGGCACTACCTAGGTACCCGTGCATCCGGCCCGCTGTCATCGCATCTGCATACATTAATTAGTATAAGACCGATACAATTGTTAGCACGTACCGGGTTGAAGATGCGCAATACGTAATGGCGTTATGTGTGGTTGTGTGGTGCTGATGGTGGTGGTGGTAGTAGCTGACCCTCTGGCCGACCGTGTAATGGAGTTGGAGAGTTTAACAGCTTTAAAGGTTACTGGTTGGACCTCTTTTTATCTTAATCCTTACCCACCTACCTACTTACGTAACCTGGCCTTTAGTTGCCGGTTCTTTTAGAAAGTGAAGCTATTCACAACTACGGCAAGAACGATAAGCCTCTGGCCAATCTAATGGCTTTAAAGGCCTTGGGTTCAACAATTAGAAGCGTTAGCTAAGCGTTGGAGTGTTGGCTAACCGTTGACCAACGGTTATATATAGCCAACTATTAAAACCTTCCATATCACCCTATTAATGTGGGTTAAGGGAGAGGCAGGGGGTTATGAGTATGAGGAGGGCGGTAAAACGCAAGAGAATAGCATGATGGCGGTGAAGATGGCCACGAAGGTGTTCAGTGCGGCGGGCAGGTATATTATGACGGAGATGCGAGGGAATCAGGTACAGAGGTGGTTAAAGGGCTGGTGGAGAGGTTAAGTCGGCGGTAAAATTACACGAAGCATTGAAGTTGATGGTAAATGTAAATGTGAAGGCATAGAATATTTCTTTCTCGGCTGGAAAAAGAAGCGAGCATACCGCTGGTACCTACTGAGACCTAGCCGGCTAAAACCATGCCCAACTGGTGAGAAGTGCCAAGTAAACAAAAATCGACGGGGTCTTCGAGGCATCAAGGCACGGGACGGAAACAGGCCCCGTCAAAATCTTACTTTATTGAAACACTGGAAAACTGATCCTTTAGGATCCACAGCAGGCCATGTGCAATATTTGTTATGCGAGAAAACAAAAACCTAAAGCTACAGCACGGTCATGTAACAACAGCGGACAAAATTGGCGCGCTACTTCGCGGCGGAGAACAAAGTGATAGACTAAAGGATGTCGGTTAACGTAAACCCCTCCTACTTGGTCTGATGGCATGAGTGATAGCCCGTAACTGGCCCCAGCTAATGATGGTGACGTTGACCCTCACGTGGAGGAAATCCCGGTTGCTACGAGAGCTTACCTTACTTACTGTGCTTGCCCAGATCCGGACTGCATATTTTGGGCATTACGTAAATCTATGCCGTAAGGATTTGCCAACTGGATAAGTCTACTTGCTACGTGGCCACCTAGTGCGCTATGCCTGTCTCTTGTCTGGAAAAATGACTTGGCTACCTACCTAAGAATTCCTCCCATACCTAGAAGCCAAGAGTTCATTGCGATTTTACACGTATCAACAGAAATGGCTCTTGCATCGGAGTATGTAGACTACGCGTTCCCACACAAAACGATGTCATTATCGTACCTTCATTTTCGACACTGTGGGCTCCTCTCGTCCAATGCCGCAGCCCACCATCGTGTACTATCTGGGATCGACAGCTTTTGTGCCACTGTTGAATTGAAACGGACCTCCCTTGAAAATTACTAAACCAAGGTTCACTATCGAGCTTATCACTAACGGGCTGACCTATGGCACGCAAGAAAAAGGACATCCCCTTCCCCACACAGCCCAGTACGCCTTTAAGTCTGGCATCTGATAGGGGGGCACCCTATTTTTGATAGGGGGGCATCTCCCCCACCTAGGCCCCCTACCGCCAGCCGCTAGGCCAGCCGCCAGGTTAGCTGCCAGGCTTTTTACGGTCGCAAAGTTGAAGTTATCGCCATCTTCCACCACCATTACTACTACTACCACTACCACCACCACCACTACAGCAACAGTAATAGTAATAGTGGTAATTATTAATTATTAGTAGGTTACGTATAATTATAGCCTTATTATCGTAATTGTATTAACTAATCTAGGCTTAATTGCGTTAAAAATATATTGAAAATAATATCTTCCGGTTGTGCGTGTGCGTGTAACGCGATTTGAATAAGATAAGCTTCCCGATTATTATTAATATAAGAACCCTTATGTACAATTACGATATAAAAGTTTTTGCCGACGATAAGCCTAAGGTAATTAAAAACTTATGTAAGGGTGGCTTATTTTATTTGAGTTGCGTTATGCGTATATGAGATTAGAAGATGTGTTTCGACGCTGTTTTTGACGTTATTTTCGATGTGATTAAGCTTGGATTAATTAGTATAATTATAGCGATAAGGCTGCTATTACGCGTAATTTACTGGTAATTAGTAATTAACGTTGTTGTGGTGGTGGTGGTGGTGGTGGTTGAAGATGGCGATGGCTTCTGAGATGGTAAGGCCTGGCGGCTGGCTTGGCGGCTGGTGGTGGGGGGCCTAGGTGGGGGGGATGCCCCCCTATCAAAAATAGGGTGCCCCCCTATCAGATGCCTTAAGTCTCGAGGAACCGCTGACCAAACTCCACATGGTCCTACCGATCCCGCAGGTGAGCCTATTCCATGGTTGATGGTATTAGAAAGGAGCATAGGTATAGGATGAAGTCGAGTCGTGACCATCAGAAAGATGTCGAGGAGTCAAGACTCGTCCATGCGCTGTGTAGTACAACTGCTTCTGCTCAACTCGACTCGACCCGCCTAGCATCTTTCACATGCCAAACTGCAGCTGCTGGATACTTATATCATCAAGCTGCGCGTGCCCTTCGATCTCATTCGTCTCTGAAAGGCACTGAGTTTTCAAGTTGGGGCCGTCCAGTCACCCGCCCTTATGACATATCCAAGCTTCCATAATGTTTTCTGCTGCGTAACCTCTTGTACGAGTCGCCAGCGCCGCTACCAATCGTCTTGACTACAAAAATGACTATATTCCGACGAGCTATCGAATGCAATGCATACGGGATTTTCCTAATTCCCTGTTGTATTTTCGGCCACGTCTTCCAGGCTTACGGTCGTGTCATAGGAGTGTGAGTCGTCTGCCGTCAGCAGTGAACAAGGCAGGAAGCGGCATCAGTTGGGATAAAACGTCTTTCGCGCTAGGAAAGAGATGGAAGGTGCACACATCGCCTTCCGGCAAGGAACTGTAACGGTAGGAAATCATGAGGGATCGAATTAATGGTTAGCGCACATTAGCAACCTGTCTAAGGTAAGCATTGCCTCCGTACCTAATTAGTTACACGTAGCTTCACACCAATATAATAGCCCCCCTGTAAACTGTATCCTCCCACCACCCTTCCATCATTCCATGCTCCACCCTGTCCTCCTCGTCAATCTTGGCCGACATGTACCCCGCACTAATATTCCGACCCAAATTCTTCAGAACAAGCATGTTATCCCACAGACCAATTTGCTCCGCCATGAGGCCGATTCTCCTATACCTCGGGGGTCCCGGTTCGTCGCTCTCAACCTCCTCCAGCACGAGCGAGATCCGTTCTCTGTCGCTGTCCCTCCGGTCGGGTGACATATCGCGAGGCAATCCGTTGGGCGTAATGACTTTGCCTTCGTAGTCGAGGGGCGTGTTGCTGCTCTCGCGGAATTCGTCGACCAAGTGCACGACGGCCATTGGCATGAACACGACGTCCCTCTGTCTGAGTTCCGCCCCTCTGAACTGGCAATCCTTGCAGTCATCCTTTGGCGGGCTGCACTTGCACACTTCCTCGAACTCTTCAACAAGGGCCATGAGCTCAGCCGGGTGTCCATCTAACGTGACGGTGCCATGTAAACAGGTGGGTGCGTAAACTAGGAATTCGCCTCCTTCGTCGTCGAAGCCGCTGGGGTGTGTATTCCTCTTCTCGTCCATACCATCTTCCTCCTTTTTGCCCTCCTCTTCTATATCCTTGTTCTCATCAGTCTCCTTCTCTGCTCTCTCCCGGGAGTCCCGGCTATCAGCCTCGCCTTTCTTCCCCTTTATTTCAACCCGCTCAATCCCCTCCTCAACACTTTCTACCTCACCACTCCCTTTCTCCTTCTCTCCGCCCACTTTTTTTCCTTCCTTACCGTTACGTACTTCATCTCCCTCGCTTTCACCCTCCAACTTCTCTTTGCCATTCTCGTCCTCACCCTCCTCTTCTCCCTCATCACCATCATCCCTAGCAACGTAAAACTCTGCACTACACTGCACCCTCAACCGCTCTCCCACCTTCCACTCTACCCCCCGTTGGCCGACCTCCGCCTTAATCCTCCCCTTGAACAAAAACCCCTCCGTCTTCAGATAACCCCCCGGCTTCACCCTGCCCAGCCCATCCGCTCCGAAAGTTTCACATCTCGCATCCACAATGTCCACAAAGCTCGTCAGCACAGTGCACTTCTCCATGCCCGTATTGGGCTGTCTCGGTGCCCTGCGGAGGCCCCCGCCCGGATACACAGCGTTTGTGTCGGCACGGCGGTGGGACGATGCCCAGGACCAAGAGGGGGCTATGTAGGGTAAGGGTCCCCAAACGGGTTCGTGGCGGATGTACTCGTGGTTGTTTTTCCAGAGGAGATCGACGAGAAGGGTGGGACGCCAGAGGCCGGCTAGGTAGGAAGTGGATGCGCCTAAATGTGGGTTGGGAGGGGGAGAGGGTTCATGTTCAGCGACATCGGGAGCTGGGGCGGAAGAGGTGGTGATGATGTGCTTGACGAGGCCGGACAGGGCGGGGAGGGTGTCGCTGCGGAAAGAGAGCTTGAGGGAGGTGTAGAGCTCGACGAGAGTCCACCAGTGCTGGGTGGTAAAGACCTTGGTGGGGTCGTTTGCGGTGGGCCAGTAGTTGGGCTTGAGGGTGGTGAGGGGGCCGATATTCAGGGGGGGCGGGTTCCCCGGCTGAGTACACTCGCAGTCGATGCAGGAGCGGCATTCCCAAAAGAGCTCGGGACGGGCGACGTGGAGGACGCGCGGGGCAAGCAGGCGTTCCTGGAGGACCCAGGCGCGCGTGAGTAGGGGCCAACGCTGGAAGAAGTCGCCGGGGATTTGCGAGCGGGGGAAGTGTTGAACCGATGGGCGGAGGTGGTAGGCACAGACGTCGCCCTGCTCCGTCATGCCCGAGACCTCGGCCGGGATTTGGGTCTCCAGGAATAGGCCCGTGTTGGAGGTCGGAGATGAGGTGGCCGCAATGGTGAGGAAACAGTTCTGGTAGATGTCCATCATCTTCAGGGCTTCGACCTCCCAGTCGGCCGCGTCGTCTTGCACGATGCAGAGCGAGTCAATCCAGATGTACGAGAAACCCAGCTTACGAGCTAGCGTAATGGCGTCCTGAAAGGTTTCGGGGATCCTGGACCAGGGAATGTTGGAGAGGTGGTCTGCGTAGTTGGATGTCAGAGTTCGCAGTGGCTGATGTTCGCCCCAGCAATGGGATAGACACAGGTATCGGCCCGTCATGCACGACGACTCGATGAGTTTGATATTGGTAGGATCGCCAACGTCCACCACTCTTGTTGGCAGCGGGCTAGACAGTCCGACGCTTTTGCACGCTGCGTGCTCAGTGGTGCACCGGCGAATCCAGGCAAACATCTTGCGCAGAGCTGCGGGTGACGCTGCGCCAGGCGTCCAGTCCATGACGGGGAACACGCCCCAAGGACAGGGGAGACTAGGTGCGCAGTACACGGTATACATTAAGCGTATATAGTCGTCGACGACCCATCCGTCCCCAACTGGCTTCATCCCGAAGACTAGCTGTCCTCTGGTGACAATGACCCACGAGATCTCGATGGTGAAGGGCGCCCAGTCGCATCCTTTTCCCTTGACATGGTGGAGCACCGCGTCTTTGGCGCGGAGAAGAAACCGACACAGCTCGCATGTGGCTGCCGTGTCGGGTAGGGTCCGTATTTCGTGCGCAACGTTGGACATGTAGAAGTTGGGTTGGGGGCTGCTTTGCGCCCACTGGCCCGTCTGGAACGACTTCTGGTGCTCCAATACCGCAGAATAGCCTCCGCCGTCGTCGAAAATCCTGGTGCAGGCCTTGCACCAGTTGTGCGTGGCCATCTTGGTTTGGTAAATGTAGAGTAAGAGAAGCAAAACGGACAGTGAGAAACCTGAGGCAGGAAGTGGTTAACTAAGGATATTCACAGGGCCTTATGACCTAGGGCTGAAACCAGGCGGGTTTTCTTGGCTACTCCGCAATGAATTTATCCGGAGCACTAGTTCCAGACTCCAGGCAGCAGCAATGTCGCTTGGAAACGGCTTGGCGTAATTCCTTCAGATCTTGGTTCTCGTATCCAGCAGTCTGAGGATGAAGCGAGGTGGGAAATAAGTACCTATGCAGGTTAAAGTTCAGCGGATAGATGAGAGCTAACAAGTTGTTGCCGGAACAGTCGATGCACTGCTGTCAGTGAACCTTTCGGCGTGTCTCGGCCACTAACCAGTTTCTTAAATCCAACCTATTTTCATCCGTCATCAACGTCGGATTATTCTGTGCTCAGTTTCAACGCCCAGTCTCACCTACGTGGTTGGTATCTCCAAATACCATTCCTTGAGGTACCTGGTAGCCATACTTGTCAAGACCTTGCTTTTCTTGCTCTCGAATTCATGGCCCGGTTCATCATCACGTAGGCTCTCCAGATTAATAATGTTCCAGGTGCCAGTCAAACACCTAGCCGCCAAGCCTGATTGCTTCTGCTCGGGTGAACCGGCAGGGTCGAGACTCCAAGCAACCGGCCGTTTTACGATGCCGCTAAGAGCCTATGCATACCTCCTCTGTCCTCCTTAGATAGTTAGATATAGATATTTTCTGTTAAGCCTCGCGGGAAAGCTGGCCACGGGGCTCCGCCGGCTCATCTCGAGCTTCCAAAGACGCGCCACGCTCGCACACTCTGTTCTCTTTCAAGTCGTGTAAACGTTCCTAGTGCGAGTGGCCAAGAGGGCGACTCACCGCGCGGCCTCAATCCAACTTGACCAGCTCATCGTCATTCTCCCCAACGCGCTCTTAGCCTTTTCCAAGTTGTAGCCGTTGGTGCACAGGTCACAGCCGTTGTCGAGGACGTTTTCCCACAGCCGCAGTCTCCGCACACAGCAGCACAAATTGCTATTGTCACTCATGCTCAGCATCGTTCGACGGTATATAGGTAGTCGAACGATGAATGTATAATGGGCCTATTAACCTGCAAGCAACGAGTTGAATCTGGAAGCGGCACAGTATGTCGAACAACTCCAACTCAATGTTGGACAGCTCGTCTAGAGCAACATCAGACTAGCGCAGCGGCTAGTCTCGCTTAAAAACGTCTTTTAACGCGAGGAGTATCCTCCCGTACGAGCGTGAGGACGCCTTTTCTGTGATGCAAAGTAGTCGATAATCGGGCCACTGGGCATCGTGGACGCCCAAGACGCCATGTCCCTCATGTCGAGCCGTGTCAACTTCGACGCTCTGGACTCGATGGCCGGGTAGGCCTAACTCGTGCTGGCATATATCCACAGTTAGGATTCTAAGGTGCTGACCTTAGAATTCTGGCAATCCTTTTGGAAGGCTGGTTAATTAGGTATAGGTTTGGTTGAAAGTCGTTATAGCGCCTATATAGTTATAGAATTAATTAAGCGGTTAAAGTTTATTATAGTATATTTTTTAAGCATTTGTAAGTTAGGAATAAATTGTTTTAATTTGGAAAAACATGTAGTAAGCGTTAGGGAGAATGGTTGGGAATTGACTGTTATTTATAGTAAGCTGCAATCCGACGGTTTTTAAGCCGTTCTGCTCCAGATTACGTATTAAGTGTAAAAACTTATTTTATTAGTTTTAGCGGTTTTAAAGAGCTAGTATAAGGTCTAAAAGTAGATAATGTAATAGCTGTTTAATAATGGGATAGAAGAATATACCTTTACCCGATTAATTAAAATACTTTTGTTCGTTGGCTTAGCTCCGCTGCTAGAACGTAGATGTGGTCCGTTTTTACCGGATTCAGTTTCGTATATATTATATAGTGGTTATATCTGTGTTGGCATTGCGCTTTCTTTGTACTTATTAGATATTTCCAACTTGGGGCACTATAAATTTGTAATAGCCGTTTCGGGATCGGTCTCTATTACCTGTTAGTTAGGGTGCGCTTCGCTTAAGCAATTAACTACTTTGCGAGTAGCTAGTGCTAAAAACGCCGGATAAATTAGAAAGCCTGGACAACACCTAAAAACGCATTCTCTTTTAGCAAATACAGCTTATTTTTAAATACCTTTAACTTACAATATCAGTAGTATTAATATTACGGATAATTTATACGGTTTAAAGGTATAGCTAAGGCTTTATAATATTACTCGTAAATTTAAGTAACTTGTAAAAAGGTTCTAGTAGTAGTTAATAAATTAATAATTAAGTTAAGTTCCTAACCGTTAAAATATACTATATTAAGGTATACCCTAATAGGGTTTTCTATCTAACTAACTACTTATAGGGATAATTCCTAATAAGTACCCCTCCTTTAAAGGAAAAGGCCGTATTTTTACGGCTTCCTCTTATCTAACTTACCCTTTAAAGGGTTAAATAACGCTTATAAAGGGAAATAATTATATTATAAAAGAAAGAAAAAAACTATTTCCTAACTTACTTCTTTTTTACTAATTACTTACCTAAACGTTACTAAAGTTAATATTATTATCCCAAACCTTTCCTTTAACCGGCGTAAAAGAATAAGCTTAGTAATTTATAGTAATTCTAAACCTTTTAAACGTTAATTTAAGCGTTAAGGTTAGTTATTACTTAATAGGCAAGGTTATTAATATTACGCGGGGGTTAGTAATTAATTTCGCCTTTGTTATTTTAGCGTATAGTTTAGCAATAGTTTTTTAAGCCGTTATAGCTTAATCGCTAGCTTTCTTAATGTTTTTTTTAAGTTTAGCAATACGTACCTTAATATTAATAACGTTAACCTTACATTATAAAATATTTTTAATATTAATTATAATAAAAAGGAAACGCTTTGTATTTACCTTATTAGTAAGTTTACCTTTAAGTTTATTAATTTAAGTTATTAGGGCGTTAAAATTAACGCTTTCCTTAATTACCTTAATTTTAGCGTAAATCATATTATATTTAACGTTTTATAACGCTTTAAATATATTATACGTACGTGGATTTATACCTTTTAGTAGTTTTACTTATATAAAATTTATTTAATTTATACGAAAGAGTATCCTACTAATTTTACTATTAAAATAGTAAATTAAGTAAATGTATATTGTAGCTAAAATTGTAGCTTTAAAAGGTATTTAATTATTATTATTATTAATTTCTAAATAAGTCTTTAGGGCTTTTTTAAAGTTTATTTTAACTTATTAAATTATATTATTATTACTATAGTTACTAATTATAGCCTTAGCGTAAAATTTATTAATTTTGGTATTAACTGCGTTATAAAAGGTTTTATCTTTAATAACCTTTTTTACGCGTTTAATTGCTTTATATATATTAATAATCACAATATTACTATACTTTATAAGCACTTTATAAAAGCTGTTTTTAAATATTTTAAGGGCGCTTTTACGCGAAAAGCAAGTTTTCTTAATCGGGCTTATATTATTACTATAGTTTAAGTCTCCCTAATTACTAAAGCTATTATTTTAAGTAATAAAAAAGTTAAAATTATTATTTTAATTAATTAAATTTTTAATAAACTAGTTTATTTTAGCATTTTAACTAATTATAACGTTTTTTTTACTTATACTATTTACTTATAGTTTTTTTATTATTTTAATTATTTATAATAATATTTATATAATTATAAAAGTTAATAACTATATTATTAAGTTTAACGTTTTTAATATTTTAAATTAAACTATTACTTTAAAATGTAGTACGTTTAACTATACTTTTTCTTAAAGCTTTAAAAATACCTAATAATAAACGGAATTTACCTTTTTACTTAATTTTATTATAATTAAAGTAAGTAATTAGCTTAAAAAGGGTTAAACTAATTAGTAAAAGGCGCTTAAAGTTGTAAAGGTAGCGTAAAAATATATACGCTTATAAAGTTAAAGTAGCGTAATAACGTATAAGTAATTAAAAGGAAAAAGTACTAGTTTAATAAGTAAAAAATAAATTATTTAATAATCAAGATCGTAATAATTTAAAATTGTAAATTTATAGTTATAACTATAACTTTTATAGTTATAGAAAAAAGAAAGTAAAGTAAAAGGAAAAAATTTATATTTTTAAAAAAAAATATTTTTAGTTTAAAAAAGAAAGAAACGAAAATATAATTATTTAGAAAAAAAGATATATAATTATTATTGTAAAATTTAAGTAAAAAAATGCGTTTATAATTATTACTATTATAAGAAAAAATATTACTTTTTTAGTTATAATATTATAATTGTTAGTTTAATAAGTTTAAATATTAAATAAATTATTCTTCTTTAACTTACCTATTATTTTATTAAAGAATAGGTTATATTTTAAGGAAATTTAGGATAAGTTAAATATAGTACCTTACTTATTAGAAATAATTACTTAAGTAAAAAATATGCTTTTTTTAAGTTTTTCCCTAGGGCGCTATAATAGCTTTATAACTTATAGCTATTCTAGCTACTAGGGTTACTTTTTAAGGTACTTAGGGTTGCGCTTAAGTAATTATTAATTACTTTTTAAAAGGATAATACTAATATAAGGTTATATAAACGTAATAACGTAAATATTAATATTATAAATATTATATATAGCTTTATAAACCTTAATAAGCTTATTAACGTTTAATATTAAAAGTTTACGTATTAGCTATTAATTATTTTTAAGCTTATAATTAATTTAACGTATTAAGTATTTAAGTATTTATTTACGCCCCCTATTATTTATATAATAGTTAACAATTCGTTTTACTTTTTACTTTAGCTTACTATTAATAGTAATAGGGTTTAAAAAAAGTGATTTACGGCTAAAAAAGTTTATTTCTTACTTTGGCTTATATAATTAAGTAATAAAATTAATAAAATTAATTCCCTATTAAGGTAAAGAGTTAAGCTTAAAAGCTAGGTTATTTAACTTTACCTTTATAATTTTAAAGGGGCTAGCTTTAAAAGTAAAATTTTACGTTTAAATTTACTAAATAAGTAGTAATTTTTACTAAAACATAAATATACGGTATTATTAATTTAATAATTTATAAAAGTATACTTAAAGTTATAGTATAACTTTACCAACGTATTAGTAATATTTAGTAATATTTTAACCTTTCTTTAATAACCTTCCCTTAATACTTTAAAGGCTTTTTAGCTAATTTACTAGCTAATTTTACTTATTAAAACGTTTAAAACCAACATTAGCTAAAAACTATATATTAATTCGTTTAAGAATTTATTAATAATTACAATTAGCAAGTTATTAATATAATATTATAAGGCTAAAAGGATTTTAACTTAGGAAACGTTAAGGTTACTTATTATATAATAGCGAATAATAATCTTAATTATTTAATTTATATATTTTAACTATTTATTAATTTATAGGTAATACACAGTTAATATAAATAAATAAATATTTAAAAGGTTAAAGATCTTCTAGATTTTAAAAATAAATTTCCTATTTTAGTCGCTAATAATATTTATTAAAAGCCCTTAATTATAAAGTTAAAGCTTTTAAAAAATTACCTTAACCTAATTTTTTACTATATAAGTTAAATAACTTAAAATTAATAAAGTTTTTTTATTAAATTTATAAATTATTATTAAAAGAATATTAAATTCTATATACCTTAAAAACGCTTATTTTAAGCTAATTAAGTTTACTAACGAATATCCCGTTATAAAGTCTATTATAATAATATAAAACAGCTTTAATAATATATAAATAAAGTATAATTCACTTAATAATAACTTTTTAATTACTTAATTTTAATAATATTACTTATACTACTTAATCTACACCTTTACTTTCTACAACTTTTAATAAAAATAAACGTTTTAAAAAGTATTTATTATCTTATAAAAGCTAAAATAATAATTATAGTTATATATTAGTTCTAAAATAATTTAAACTTTATAATAGGGTATATAAAGTCTTTTTTTACTATTTTATATAATATAATATAAAAGGTTATTAATTATTTTAAATAAGCTTACTAGCAATTTAAATTAATACTTTTTTAGCGTATTTTTACGCGGTTTTAAGGTTTTTACTAATTAATTTACTACGACGGCTACCTTTTACTTTTTAATAGCTTTAATAAACCTTACGAATTTTTAATTTTTTTTATAGTTTTTAATAATTTTTAAGTAAAGTTTACGGGTTATAATTGGAAAAATAATAAATTTAGTTAAATAAATACTATAAGTATTATTTATATTATTTTAGTAATTTACCCAAATATTATTAAACTTACTATTGTTTCTTTACTTAAACGCTAAGTTATTAAACTTAAAGGTAAATAAACGTAAAAAAACATTAGGGATAATATTAAGTATATTTAAAATATAAAAAATATCGAGTTTAAACTATAATAATTAATTTATAGCGTTAATAAACTTTAGGTTAATTTTAGTAAGGTTTAATATAATAAACAAAATATATTTTATAATACCCTTAGTTAAAATATAATCTATAAAAACCACTAAAAAGTTTATATTTAACTAAATTATTTTTTTAAACTTTTTAATAACCTAAATAATTATTATAACTTTAACTTCCATTAAATTATAACTTTACTTCTTTTTTATAATTGCTTTTAAAAAAATAAAATTAATTTAATTTAATTATTTAAAATATTTTTTCCAGAAATTAAATAACTGTATTAATTATTCTTTAACTAAAAAACAAATAATCCAAACGCTTTTTTATACGCGTTAAGTTTAAAAAATAGTGATTTCTTTTTCTAATAATAATAAAATATATTTTATATATAAAAGTACTTTTACAATTGTCACGAGGCCAACCTTGAGTCCAGGAGAAAGACTTATAATTGTGCGAGGAGAGGAAAAGAAGAGAGGAAGCTATGGATGTCCTTATATAAATGGTGACGACCCGGCCACCGACCGCCGGCACTCCGGTAGGAGTGCGGTAGCTGGCCGGGAGTGGTACCGTGACAACAATTTAATAAAAGCATTTAGCTTTTCCTCTATAAGCTTAAATTTAGCAGTTAAGGTATATATTTTATACGCGTTCTTCGAAGTTTTATTAGCCAGTTTACCGTCTTTTTAACCATTTATAAATAATATAATTTTTCGCTATTACAAAAAAGCGGCTAAAATGTTAAATTAGGATATTCTACAATATAGCCAATTTATTATTCCAAAATAAATCTTAAGTATTTTAAGCAAATTAGGGAACTTTATCTTTTTAAATACTATAATATAGTTCTTAATTTTAAAAACTTTATTTTTATTAATAATATAACTAAGTAATTAAATTACGGAAAAGGTAATAAATAACTTCTCGGCGTTAATATGTACCTATATTTTCTTTAGCTTTTTTAGGATAATCTTAAAATACTTAAAATACTTTTCCTAATTATTACTAAAAATAATAATATTATTAATATATACTTTAATAGAGTAACGGTATTTAAAAAATAGTTAATTTATAAAGCGTTAATTAAAGGCTAAAAAGTCTTTAAACCTTATAAGCGCTATATTTAACCATTTTAA
This sequence comes from Echria macrotheca, assembly GCA_030411725.1. Classification (NCBI taxonomy): domain Eukaryota; kingdom Fungi; phylum Ascomycota; class Sordariomycetes; order Sordariales; family Schizotheciaceae; genus Echria; species Echria macrotheca. The sequence continues at coordinate 117,292 of MU839856.1, read as the reverse complement.
GTCTCGTTTAATAATAACTACTATTTTATTTTAATACTTTTACTTAACTAATAATTAATAAAAGAAACTTAATCCATTAAAAAGTAAAAAATAGCTTTTACCCTATATTATAATAATAATATTATTTTAATTAAAAAGTAAATAAATATTTAAAATAGTAATTTTATTAAAAAGTTACAAATTAATTACTATTTTACCTTTTTTTTACCCTTTTACCTTATACTAAATAATAAAGGTAAGGTATATAATAAATATAGGTTTGTTAAAAAATACTAATTTACCCTTAATATATATTTTATCAAACTTTTAGTATAAAAGCTTACTATCCTTACAACTTAATAAATAAGGATAAATAAACTTAATCTAATTTTACTATCCGTTAATTAAATTTACCTTTATCTTACTATTTTTAAGTATAAAAATGATTTTTTTATACTAGAAGTTGTTAAAGCGGTTAATAATTATCTTAACCCTACTAGCAAAATCGAAGTTCATAGTATAAATACTTACGCTAGCAGTAAACTTAATGTATTTTAGATTTTTAAGTTTCTTAATTTTCTAAAACGGAATATAAAAGGTATTATAATAACTAGTAAATTTATTTTACTTTTCTTCTAATACGTTAAAGTTACTGTTAATATTACTTATATTGTTAATAGCTATATAATAATAATTAGTATTGTCTTTATCGTCGCTTTTGTTAGTTATAAACTTAAGTTTCTTAATTTTAGCGTAAATGGTTTTATAATTAGTAATTTTACGGTTAGTAAACTATATAATAAACTTTTAAAAATTATTAACCTTAACTAAGTACTTACGTATTTTAATATTTACGTAGTTTAGGTTAATAAATATATCTATATCTACTATAATATATTCTTTTATACGGCTAATTTTTTCGCCCTTCGCAATCGTAATAAGCTAATTTATTTTATTTTCAACTATTACTATATATAAAGTTTTATAATTAATTATTACGTTTACGACTTAATTGTATAAAGCTATTAAATAATATATTATAAGGTTAATATTATTAATTTTATATAATAATTTAGGGAATAACTTTATATTAGTTTTAATTAGGCTAGTAATATATATAGTAGAATTACTAATATATATAATACTATTACTTTTCTTATAATAACTTACTTAAGTTTTGGTATAATTTGTTTATTAACCTTTATATTAAATATTAAATAAAAAATGCACTTATCGTTATATATATCGATCTAAACGCTATATTCCTTTATAAAGTTAGTACTTAATAATATTTATAGCTTTAGCTTATTAATTACGTTAGTATAAATATAAAAATAACTATTAATAGTAATATTTCTAACTTTACTAAAAATGTAAAAGTTAAATTTAATTTACTTTATAATATATATACGCAAATTAACTTCCTTAACGTTTTTAAGTATAATATTAATTTACTAAATATTAGTTACCTAATTTGTAAGCTACTATTTATTAGCAAGGAAGGTAAAATAACCAATATTAAGGCATATGTTAGTTAATTTTCTATTAAGCTTAGCTTTAATAGGGATCTATAGGTAAATTATACGCTTACGAGACTTACCCTTTAATTTAAGTTATTTATTAGCTTTAATAACTTATCCTTTACTAAAGTTTTTGTTAAAAGCTAGTAAAATATTCTTTTTATTAATATTATTACCTACTATATTACTTTTAAAATTAAAATATTTTTTAATAATTTAATATTAAGTTTTCCTAAAATTACTCTTAGCGTTAATTTAAGCGGTTTTATTATATAGAAGAAATTTCTTTACGCTATTTATGAAATTGGTAAAGGTTTTTTCTACTTTACTAACGGACTTTTTTCCTTTATTATATAAATATATATTAGTACTTTTAAATGCTTTAACTTTTTAATTAACTATTTTATTATTGCTATAAATAAATTTTATATTAAAGTATTAATAAATATTATTTTAATTACGGTAATAGTAATTATAGGCTTTTTAGGGTTAGAATAGACGTTATAGTTTGAAGTTGTGTGGGTAGCGGTTATTAAACCCTATTTTATAACCGCTGTGGAATCCTTTGGGATTATTTTAGTGTATTAAGTTGTTTTAATTTTTTAAGCGCTTATAATGGTTATTTTAGTGATTATAGTTACTATTTTAGTGGTTGTAAAAGTTATTTTAATTATATTAAAACTATAATATAAAGTTACCTTTTTTGGGGTTACGTTAGCTATTGCGGTTTTTAGTAAATTATTAGTATTTATTATTATAATTGTTTTAGTTAATTAAATTATTTTTATCGTTTTCCTTATTTTAAGCGTTAAGGATGATAATTGTATAAGTTATTTTATTAATTATATGGAACTTTTTAGCTATTATTTATTTCTTTTCCTTTAATTTCTTAAGCTATTTTGCTATTTTGATATCCATTTAAAGCGAATTAATTAGATCTTTTAAATGTAAATATATAATTTAATATAATTAAGTTAAAAGTTAAAAATTAATTTTATTATTTTAAATTTTAGTATATTTAAATAACTTATTAGTAAAAGTACGGAGGTTATGGTGTTTTTTAGTATTTTTAATAGTAAAGTAACCCTTTTGGCTATTTAATTATTTATTAGCTTTTTTTACTTTAATTTTAAGTTATTTCTAAATATAAATAAGTATATTTTTTATAGTAATTTTAGCTTTTTTATGTTTTTTATTTAAAAGTTGCTACTTTTATTAGCTAATAGTATTATTTTTAAATAATAGCTAAATATCCCTAACGTTAATATTAACGCTTATATTATAGTCCCGTATATACCGCTTTTATAAAGTATAATCTAAGAAATATAGTTATTTATTAATATAAAAGATATTTTAATTATTTATAATAGCTTTATTAATATTAGGTTAAAGTATTTTAATATTTTTAATATTAAATACCTTTTTTAGCAAAATTATAGCTTTAGATTCCTAAGTATTTATATTACTTACTTAAACGTTAGGAATATTAGTTTATATAGTATTATATATTATTTAAATTATTAATACTTATATAAATTGTATTATTTTATTATTATTGGTTAATTTGGGGATATTTATTCCTAATAGGGGAGTTAGCCTAAGAGTATCGTTAAAGGGTCCGCTTTAGCTAGCTATTTTAACGTTTAAATTAGCTTAATAGTTATTATTTTAAGGCATTAAGTAGAAATTAACGGTACGTAAAGTTTCTTCCAATAATAGCATTTGTTTATCTTTATAGTAATAAATTTATTATAATAATATTATATTTAGTAATATAAATATATAAGTTATAAATTTAAATAATTTTAACGTTATTAGGATTTTTAAGGGTTTTCCTTTACTTTACGGTTATAATAAAGGTAAAGTAAAAATATTTCCAGCTTTAAAAGCTACGCGAAATTAAATATAAATATTATTATTAAGGTTTTTTAAGGGTTTTAAATTAACGTTTTAGTTATTAAGGTAGGTATTTATTAGCTAATTTTTACCGTATATTTATTAGCTGGTTTTAAGGTTTTTTTAAAAATTTAGCTATTATTTTAATTAACTTTTTTTTTAATTTAAATTATTATTTATATTAGTTACGTTATTTAAATATTATAATATAGTAAATAAAAGTAAAGATTTTTTAAGTACGTTTAGGGTTATTATTATTTATCCGTTTTACCTAAACTAAAAATATATTTAAGTATTATAGTAAATAATTTACTTTAATAATACTAATAATAGTAAACCTAAGGGCTTTTAAGGTTTCGTTATTCTTATGGTTTAAAAAGTTAATTAATACTCCTATAAGTTAAAAAAAAGGTAATAACGGTTATTAATTTAAAGCAATATAAAGAATACCACTTATTATAAATAATTTATACGGTTTAAAAGTATAATTAGGGCTTTATAGTATTATTTGTAGGTTTAAGTAATTTGTAAAGAGGTTTTAGTAATAGTTAATAGATTAATAATTAGGTTAAGTTTCTAACCGTTGGGGTATATTATGTTAAGGTATGCCCCGATAGGGTTCTTTATCTGACTAACTACCTACGGGGATAGTCCCTAACAATTAATAACCATGAACCTTATATTTAAATTAAGTTTAGTTAAGTGTAAAAAACAGCTATTAAAAATATAAATTTTTTTTTTAAAAAAAAACAAAAACAGTAATTAGAGAAATTTAATTATTATAGGCAAAATAATATTTATCGCGTATATATAACATATAAAAAAGAGCTAGATTTAAAATTATATAGTTCTTTTTAAATAAAAAACCACTTAAGTATTTTAGCTTACTTAGCGATTTTAATACTAATTATTTATATATATTTAATTCGCTTTATATTTTTATAATTTACGTTATTGCAGATTTAATATTATATTAATAGTAATTACTACTATAATAGTTAATATAATATATAATGCTAATAATTAATTATTAAGCTTTATATAATAAATGAAAATTAAAAATGATATATTAAGGGGTAAACTAATACCGCAGACTAATAACTAAAGTAGTTAACTAACTTGATTATTAATCTAAGGGGTAACTAAACTACCCGAACTAATATTTTAAGCTATAACTAAACTATTGTAACTAGTAATTTAAACTACTAATTATTAATTTAAATTAAACTTCAACCTTAATTATATATAACTAATAGTTAAACGACCGTAATTAGTAGTTAAACTATTAACTATAATAGTTTAATTATTAATTACTATAAGCTAATTAATACCTTAATTTTAATCATTAATTTATAATAATCAGTAATTAGTAATTAATAACCATTAATTAAGAGGCTTTTTCAGCGCACCACCCTTTCTCTTGTAAGCACCACCCCCCCTATAATTACAACTATCAACTACTATTATCAAAAACTCCACTTTTCCTATACAAAAAAGCCCTATTCCAATACAACAAACTTAGCGCTTTATCGGCTACTATACACTGCCTTTTCCAACTATATATTACTGCTTCCAACCGCACATTACTACTGCTAACTATACATTACTACTTTTACCTATTACTAGATTTTTTTCTACTTATTCCAATTATACTACCGCCTTTATAAAGTCCGTATTCTACTCTTCCACCTACCCAAACTAACTAAATTAGCTTTTTACAACTCCTATAATACTTATTACTAGTAAATAAACCTAAACAAGTCTTTTACAACCCTTTATATCTAAACCTACGTAAAACCCCAATTTTAGCTAGGAGTCTTTAAATTCCAACTTTTTTATTACGTTTTCTAGTAATTATAGTTCTAATACGACTTAAAATATTCCGAAAAACCCTAAAGTTTTTATAAACACTTTAATAAATATATTTAAACTTAATAACTACTTTTACAACTATTATTACCGTTACCGCTTCGCTATTAATATATAAAGATCTTATAAAAAAGGGAAAAATAACATAACCTAATATATCGTAATTTAATATAACCGTACTAATTTAAAAATATATCCGCTGAAAGGTATAAAGTACTAGTATATAGTTATTAAGCCCTAATACAATTATCCTTTTTAAGTTGTACTTTAGCGTAACGTTACTAATTTTGTAAAAAATAATAAAAATAATAACTAAACCCTTAAAATAATTAACTTAAAATATCGTAGCTACGTACTAACTTAACGCTAAACTAAATATTTTATATAGTAAAGTAAAATAATAATAAAAAATTATATAAAATATTTATAAAAAATTACAACTAACCTAATAATCTACCTATATATAACTTTATATATACTTTATTAATATTATCCAAAAATCCATTTTACTATTATAAATATTTATAACTAACGCTATAAGATCAAGCTTACTAAAAACAACGGTTATAATAATACACCTACTTTCCTTTACCATATAAAATAACTAACTAATAATAGTAATTATATACAAATATAAATTTAAGCTATAATAATTACGGAAGCTTAATAAAAATACAATTTTATCTCCAAAACCTTATAAAACTTTATTTAAATCCAAAAATTAAATAACCCTTAAGTTATTATTACTAACGGTAATAAACAATTAATTATAGTAATTATAAAGTAATTCCCCTTAATTTAATAGTAAAAATGTATTTAATACCTTAATTATAATATAATTACTACTATAAAAAAATATTAGTTTTAACCCAATAAAAAGGTTCCTAATATAAAATTTAATAACGAAACTAGCAATTTTAGTAGCGAAAACAAAAGCTTTAACACACTAAAAAATAACGCAAACCTCCAAAAAGTTAAATATATAAACCAAAAAATCATAAATAATTACAATATACGTAAAATAATTAGAAAATTACCCTATTACGTTACTAATATAAAAGCTAGCTTTTTTTTTCTTTAGTAATATATAATTTATAATACTTTTACCTATAACTTTAAAAAAGCTTTTAAATTCCTTTAATATTAATTTAACAATATTTAAAAAGCCTTACTAAAGTATATTAACGTAAAATAATTACTATATAAGGAAAAGTAAGTATATTATTATATACGCTATTATTATAACTTTAGGTATATAATATTGTTTTTTAACAAATTAAATAATAATGCTATTAAAACCTAAAACCTTTTATAATTAAACGGCTTTATTACTATAGCTAATATTACTAATTAGTATATAAATTACTATTTTACCGTTTATTATAATAAACTTATTACTTTTTCAAAGTAGGTTTACTTTAAATATACTAATAAGGTTTAAATAGGACGTTATTTACTTATTTTAACGCGTTAAGTTCTAAATATCCTTATAAAGTAATATTTTGAAATAAAGGTTTATATTAGTAGATTTGTAGCGCTTTTGCGGTATACAAATAGTTTATAGCAATAATTTAGCCTTTTTTATATATATAAATTATATAAGAAATATAATAATAGTGAAACTATCCTCGTTAATTCTTTTAATTATATTGCTTTTTAATATATTAAAACACTACGTAACGTAGAAAACCCAAATATAGCTATAAAGGAAGTAGCGTTAGTAGTTTAAAAAAAGCCAATTATATATCAAAGGCGGACCATTTAGTAATAAACTAATCTTACTATAGCCCTAATATTATTAAAAATCTATGGTAATTAGTATATAATTACTTACGTACTGGAATAATTCCTAATATAAGCTTAATCTAGATTTTAAATCCCTAAATAGAAACAACGAAGTAAAAAATAGCAATTATATTATAATCTTAGCCGTATTAACCGTATTAACTTTAAAACGCAAATATATTATTACCGTAAGTAAAAAATTAAAAGCTAAAAAGTAAGCTATTAGAAAATTAATTACTAAAAAGCTAGTTATTAAAAAAATATTAGCTTAAAAAAAGGGGACGTAAAAAAAAAGTAAAGTTATATAAAGTATATTTTCCTTCTTTAAACTTAAAAATTTTAAACTACTGGAAATAACGGATCTAAAGCTTAAATAGGTACGAAATAACTATATTTATAAAATATAGTTATTAAATAAAAGAGTAAATTGGTAACGTAAAGTTAGGAAGAGATTAAGTTCCTTATAAGTTCAAATTAAAGCTTTGGAAATGAAAAGGATTTAAATTTACGTTAAATAAAAAACTTTTTATCGACTTTAAAAGAAAATATACTTACCTTATAAACCTAAAAACTATAAGTAAAGCCCTTAATACTATATAGCAACTATCACGGGTCTTATTACTATTAAAGTTTTAGGGGTTTTATTAGCGGGTATTATACTTTTAGGCTAGTGCTAAACAAATTAATAATATAAGTCCTAAAAATAAGGGGTAAAAGAACAGTTAAATTAAAAGTAATAAAAATAAAATACCTTTAATTAAAATAAAATTAATCTATTTAAAACCATTTTAATATACTTTTGCAATTATCGGTCGATTAGTTTCAATTATAGTACCTAATATCCGTTACTAACCGGTTAATAATTCTTCGGGGCTACCCCGCGGCTACCCTACGTAAAGGTTGCATAGGGTATTAAAAGGGGACTTTTTTATATGGGAAAAGTGGAGTTTTAGATAATACCTGGATTTATTGGGGGGGTAGTACCCACAAGAGAAAAGGTAGTGCGCCGAAAAAGCCTCTTAATTAATTTACTAATTTTAGTTTTACTTAAATAATTAGCTATTCGATAATTTTTTCTAGGTTTAAAAGCGTTAAAAGAGAGAAATATATTTATAATTAAATATTATATAATTACTAAGAGAAAATATTATTATTATTTATCTTACCCCGTAAGGGGTTACTTAGTATAAATTAAATCCCTAAGCCTAAAGCTTATACGGAATTTTTACCGTAACTATTTAAGTAAAAACGCTACTATTACGTTACGAGAAAGGTAAAATTGCGTACTTAAGCCGCATAAAACCCCCTAATCCTAATTAAATTTTGGCCCTATTTGTAAGTAGGGGTTTTAGCTATTAGGTTTTCGTTATTATATCTTTTTATTTACTTATTAATAAAATACTATACGTTACTATAATATATATATTATAGCTTTGCTTTGCCTCCGTATTATTTCCTATAGGTATTTAAACTTATAAGTTTAAAGTTACTATTTTTTCAGCTAAAGCTTACCTAGTTATAACCGTAAGTATTTTACTAATATTTAATATATTGAGCTCTTATTATACCGGTACGGAAGAGGCTAGTAAGTAACCTTTTAACTAGGGGGTTTAATTCTTTTTTATTATTATTACTTTACGTTTTCTTATAGCGTTACCGTTCCAAAGTCGTACTGTCTTTAAAATAATTATACTAATTTTAATTAGTTATATTGTTTTCTTTAAGTAATCCAATAATATAAAGTAATAGGGTTAGTTTACTTACTTTTCTTTTACTTACGTAATTTATTTTACCCTTTTTAAATACTATTTTAATTATACCGTATACTTACTAGTACAGTTAGCGTACTATATATACCACGTACCTACAATATTACTACTATAAATAAATAACTTTATCCTTATTTTACTTTTTTACCTTATATTTAACTTTTTTATATAAATAGCTATAATATTTATATTATATTAACTTTGTAATATATATTTCTACTATATAATTAAAGTTGTAGTATTCATAATATTACTAAAATACCATTTTATTAATAAAAGGTTTATAAAAATATTAAGTACCTTTTACTATTAAATTGTATATATAAAATAAGTTTACTTTATTTATACCGTTTATTTTAATGTAAAAGGAGGTTTCTTTTGCGGTTTTAAGGATTATTACCCTAACCGTTATGATATTATTTTCCGTTAAAAATCTTTTCTTTTAAATATTAAGGTACACTTTTACTAATTATTTATTATAAACTTAATTTATAAGCGATAGCTGTATAACTTTTATAAGTTATAATTACTGCGTTATTAAATACTTTTTTTCGCCATTTTAATTAACTAGCGGTAAATAGTAAAAACGTTTTACTATTTATAGGATTTTTACCTTACGGAAAAGCGGAGGAAGTAGTCGCCTAGTTGCCCTTGAGCAGCTTTACACCGCTAATATTACGCTTACGTTACTTTTTTAACTTTATTAGGGCTAAAATAATTAAGTTATTAACTTATTCTAAGTTCCCGCTTTGATTTTGGATATTTCCTCGAGTAAATACATAGGTACTAATTTCTCTTAAAGTTTTTATTCCTTTGCTAAGAGAAAATAAAATACCTAAAGTTTTATATAACTTAATATATTATTATTTATATATAGGGTTAAGATTTAATTTAAACTAGTAATTAGTAGTTTAACCTATTAGTTATAATAGTTTAACTACTATTTAAACTACTGGTTTAAGTGGTTTAATTACTTTATAAACTACTAGTTTAATGGCTTAATTAGCCTCTGGATTAATAATTTAACTACTAAGCTGCTATAGTTACTACGGAATAATCAGGATTAATAGTTACCCCTTAAAATAATATTCTTAATTTTCAATCACTATATTAGGCTTATTAATTAGTTACTTTTAGTTTAATTACTAATATCAGCTATATATTATGTTAATATTAGTTAATACAATTAAGAATTTATTCTTCATTATCTTATCTTCTTATTTCGTATTTCCTATTCTCGTATTTCCTTATAATAAGTTCTCTACCTAATAAATTTTATTTCAATTTCTTATTAAAGTACAAAATACCTTAAAATATTATTATTATTTATTTTGAAACGTAGGAAGCTGAAGCCTTCCACCCCTAAGCGGTAAGTAACCACTCTTTCATATAATTATAATATATAAGTAGTTTTTATCTAACTTTAATACGTATACGCCCGAAGCACTTATTTGTATATTTCTTTACAATTTAATTAAGCTTTTCTATATTTGAAATCCAATTATAATAAAGGAAATTAAAAAGGTAAGAAATGCGAAAATAAGGGTTTAAGGGAAGGTACCGCTGTATACTTCGTCTAAGATAAATATACTTTTCTTACCATGTAAAAAGTAACTTAAATTGCAATTTTAATAAATTAAAATGACTTTTATTTTTATCTTTTACTATTAGCAGGGTTAGCAATTAGTCAGACTACTGTAGTCAGTAGTCTAACTACAGTAGTTAAGGTAATAATAATAAAAACAATTATTATTCTTACTTAACTATTATTCATCGCTTTTTAATTAATAATCAGTAGTAAAATATAAATAATAATTATTATAATTATAATTCAAGTATTTAATATTAAATTACTCGTTTTAAATATATAATTAATAACTGAAAATTAGTATACTTAAAATACATGCCGTACAAATATTATAATAAACAGTAAAAAGAATATTAATATTTAAAATAACACTTCTATATCGAAAAAGGTAAAATGTTTTAATACTAGCCGGTAGTAATATTTGTAACTTACCTGTTGGTATTTCTATTTATACTTTATTATATTTAGCGGATTTTTAAAAGGGTATTTAAAATTAATCTTTCCACTTTAACCTAATTGCAACCTTGCGTATAATTCGATTTTCTATTATTTATCAAAATTCCAAATTAAGTTAAAAGGTTAAAATATGTTATATATACAATATATAACATACATTACTATTATAAAGCTAAAAGCACGTTTAGTAACTACTACGCTAATAAATATTAAGAGAAAAATATTAAAACTGTAATTTCTATTACTAAACCTACTAAAAGTAAAATCGTTTTACATTAAATGGAATATAATAATACTACTAATCTACAACTGCTTTCAAGTTAAAGTTAATACGCTTATTAGCCTTTCGAAAATTTATTGGAAATCGATATTGCCATTTACATCAAATTGCAACTTTTCGTGCATATAAATTTCAAATTCTATGTTAAAAATCCGGCTTACACAATAATGTAAAACCAGTTTATAGGTATAATATATAGCATTAAAAATATACCTAAGATCCCTTTAAGATTAAATAATTATATGGGAATACTGATAAAGTTTTAGTTTTACGATATAACGTATATAAATCACGATAACCCTTATAAAAACTCGATAATTTTAATACTTACTTATACTCCTATTATTAATAAATATATTGCTACTATTTATATTCGATATTTTGTACTTTTGTGACTATTAGTATTGAAATTAATAGGCTTTTTATTATTTTGTGATAAAAAATATTATATCATATTTGACTAATAGTTAAACTATAGTAGGCAGTAGTTAAACTACTGCCTACTGTTAGGGTTGGGAAATTGTGACTACTGTAGTCCAGGAGTAATCCGCCTTTAAGGTATATAACTAAATAATAGCTCAGGTAAAAAAATTGAAAGTTATAGTAATAAATAGGTAGAAAATAGAAGAAAAATATACTATAAATTTAAAATTTTGCTTAGAAATAAGCTTACGTTAAATAAAATATAATCGCAGTAGTCCAGTGACTCCTTCTGGACTACTGTAAAAAAGAGACAAGTTGATATTTAAAGAAAGAAAAAAAATATATAAGTTTTTGAAATAATATAATATTATTCTTTAATTTATTTCCTATTTTATCGTATTAATAATTTATTTTAGCCTATAAAAAGCATTAGCTGTAATTAATTCAATAGTAACTAAAGTAAACTAATAGTTCGGACTAATTCCCAACCCCAACTACTGTAGTCTAGTTAATGCGTTAACTAGGGTTGGGACATTAGTCTTTAGTTATTAGTCTAATAGTCCGGATTACTATAGTCTAGTAGTTAGAATTACGGCTGTGATTAAACTACTGAACTAATAGTCTAAAGGGTAACTAAACTACCCGGACTAATAGTCCGGACTACTAGACTACTAGTCCGGACTACCAAATTACTGCGCAAATTAATTTTTATATTAAATTTAGTGATATTAAGGTATTTTTCGTATAAAACCGAACTTTTTACTATAATAGAATAGGTTTTTTAAAATAGATTTAAGGCTTATAATAAGGCTTATAACCACTTATTTAGTTTATAAGTTATTATAATATAATTATATATTATTTCTCTTACCCCGTAGGGGTACTCTTTGTAAAGTAAAGTCCCTAGGCCTAGTGCCTATGTAGTACTTTTACTGTAACTATTTAGGTAAAAATGCTACTAATACGCTACAAGTAAAATAAAACTATATACCTAAGCTGTATAAAACCCCTTAATCCTAACTAAGCCTTAGCCCTACCCGTAAAGTGGATAGGGGTACTAAGTATCGGGCTTTTATTTATTAATCTTCTTATTTATTTAATTGGTGAGACGTTTACGTAACTACTATAACTGCGTTTTACTTTCGTACCGTTTCCCTTAAGGGTTTTATTTCCTTTTAGGGGTTTAGAACTATTATTTCTTTGGTTAATACCTACTTTATTATAGCTTAAATTATTTTGCCGATATTTTGTAAGTTAGGCTTTAGCTGTACTAACGCGGAAGATATTAAGGGGTGCCCTTTAGGCTGTAGGAACTGGCTTTTTTTTGCTATATCCGCTTTACGTTTCCTCGTAGCGTTTCCGTTCCGAAATTGTACTGACTTTAGGGGGGGGGCGTTAGTTTTGGTTAACTATATCGTTTTTTTTAAATAATTTAGTAATATAAAGTATTAGGGTTAATTTACTTACTGTTTTTTCGTTTAGGTAATTTATTTAACTTTTTTCGGGTATTGCTTAAATTATACCGTATATTTTTTAGTATAATTAGTATACTATATATATTTTACGCTTATAATATTACTGCGAATAATTTTGTTTTTATTACTTTTTTTCGTTTTATATTTAGCTTTTTTATGCGGATAATTGTAATATTTATAGTATATTAACTTTAAAGCGTATATTTTTATTACGTAGTTAAAGTTATAATAATAATAATATTATTAAAGTATTATTTTATTGGTAAAGGGCTTATAAGGATATTAAATACTTTTTACTATTAATTTTCGGATATAAAATACGTTTACTTTATTTACGTTATTTACTGTAACGTAAAAAGGGGTTTTTATTTTCTTTTTTGTTATTTTAGGTATTATTACCTTAACAATATTAATGTTATTTTTAATTAAGATCTTTTCCTTAAGATATTAAGGTATATTTTTACTAAATACTTATTATAAGTTTAATTTATAGGCGATAATTGTATAGCTTTTACAAGTTATAATTGTTTTATTATTAAACGTTTTTTTTATTTAGGTTATATTAGTTTTTATGTGTTTTTTACCGTTTTTAGTTTTAAATATAACCTTTTAGTTATTGTTAAGTAGGTAGTATATAGTACGCGTACGTATTAAGGTTGTAGCTCTTCCGGTACCTATTAATAGGGTTTTATTAATTATATTTACTATTTATTTGTTTGTTTGTTTATTGTTTTTTTTCTTTAGCTGGTTTATATTATAACTTTAAGTATATACGTTTTGGGGATATACTTTGCGTTTACTAATTATACTGTAATTTAGGCTTAGTTTTGTGTTTTTGTAAATATGGATTAGTTTACTTTTACTATGTTGTTGCTTTGCGTGTTAATCTTCTACTTAATAGCTTTAAGTTGATTAAGGACTATTTTTATTGTATTTTTTTTCCTGTTCCTTGCTGGATTGCTTTTTATTTAGAAGCTTGTGGGTAATTTTTACCTGCTTCGAAAGGCTGGCGATTATCTCGAACACTTTAGAGTCCACTTTTTTTTCGTCGCGAGTGCGCATTTACATTAATATAATTATATAAACTGAACCTTTAATTATTAATTAAAAGTTTAGTTAAATAAAAAGTTATAATTGGGTTAAAATAATAATTTTAGGTTTTAATAATTTTTATTAAATTGAGGAATTATAATATTATAAAATAAAAGTTACTAGTTATTAACTAGTAATATAATAAAGTAAAAGTATATTTTGATTTGTATATTTTTAGTATAATTTGGTATTTACGGTTTTTTTCGATTGAAATCTACTTTTTCCCTTATTTTAATAGTATTTTTAAATAATCTTTAATACTTAAAGGTACGGTTTACTATTATATATATTACTTGAAAGTTATATAAGTTAATTAGCTAAACTTAACTTTTAATTAATAATTTAAAATCCAGTTGTATTAAAGGGCTTAATTGGCTTGAAATAAAAACTTTATATTTTAATTAATTTTAGTAAACGTAATAATAGTAATAACGTAAAGTAAAAAATATTATTTATAAAGTAATATTATACTAAATTAGTAAGTTATATTAAAAATTTGTTTTATTAGGCTAATTTCGTATATTTCTCTTACTCCGTAGGGGTTACTTAGTGTGGACCGAGTCCCTAGGCCTAAGGTTTATGCGGAACTTCTACTGTAACTATTTAGGTGGAAACGCTGCTATTACGCTGCAAGTGAGGTAAGATTGCGTGTTTAGGCCGTATAAAATCCCTTAATTTTGATTAAGCTTTATACTAGCTATCGGGCTTCTGTTATTATATCTTCCTGTTTATCTAACTAGTAAGATACTTTACGTTGCTATAGTATATATATTACGGCTTTGCTCTGCCTTTATATTATTTCCTATAGGTTTTTTAAGCCTATAGGTTTAAAACTATTATTTCTTCGGCTAAGGCCTACTTAATTATAACTATAAGCATTTTATTAATATTTCGTATACTAAATTCCTATTATATTAATATTAAAAAAGTTAATAAATAACTTTTTAGCTAAAAGGTTTAATCCTTTTCTATTATTACTACTTTACGTTTCCTTATAACGTTATTATTCTCAAATTATATTACCTTTAAAGTAGCTACGCTAGTTTTAATTAATTATATTATTTTCTTTGAGTTATTTGGTAATATGAAATAACGGGGTTAATTTATTTATTTTTCCTTCGCTTATATAATTTATTTTACTTTTTTCGGGTATTACTTTAATTATATTATATATTTATTAGTATAGCTGGCGTATTATATATATTATGTACCTGTAATGTTACTATTATAAATAACTTTATCCTTATTTTATTTCTTTACTTTATATTTAGCTTTTTTATATAAATAGTTATAATATTTGTAACGTATTAATTTTATAATATATATTTTTATTATATAGCTAAAGTTATAGTATTAATAATATTACTAAAGTATTACCCTATTAGTAAAAGGCTTATAAAGATATTAAGTATTTTTTACTATTAGGCCGTATATATAAAGTAAGTTTACTTTATTTACGCTACTTATTGTAACGTAAAGGGGGATTTTTGTTTTTTTCCTTATAGTTTTTAGAATTATTACCCTAACCGTTATAACGTTATTTTCCGCTAAAATCTTTTTTTTTAGGTATTAAAATATACTTTTGCTAAGTATATATTACAAATTTAATCTATAAGTAATAATTATATAACTTTTATAAGCTATAATTATTACGTTATTAAACGCTTTTTTTACTTATATTATATTAATTTCCACGTATTTTCTACTATTTTTAATTTTAAATATAATTTTTTAGTTGCCGTTAAATAAATAGTATATAATATATATACGTATTAGGGTTATATTTCTTTTAGTATTTATTATTAGGGCTTTATTAATTATTTTTACTATTTATTTATTTAACTATTTATTATTTTCTTTTTTTTAATTAGTTTATATTATAACTTTAAGTATAAACGCCTTAGGGATATACTTTATACGTATTAATTTTACTGTTACTTAAGTTTAAGTTTACTTTTCTTTTTTTACTAAAGCGAAAGTGGGTACGAATTGGACTTTTTTTATAACGTTTTTATTATATATATTAATTTTCTTTTTAATAGTTTTAAGTCTTTTAAGAATTATTATTATTATTTTTTTAAACCCTTTTTTAAACTTTTATTAAATTATTTTTACTTTAAAAGTTTATAGGTAACTTTTATTTGCTTTAAAAAGTAAGTAATTATTTTAAATACTTTTAAATTTACTTTACCTTTATTATAAATATATATTTATATAACGGCTTATTTATAAAGGGTAGTTATTATTGTAAATTATTATAATAAGGTAATATCTTTTATATTATCGTTATTAAGTTTATTATTATTGCTAATAATATTATTATTTTTACCTTTTTTTATCTTACTATTATTATAAGTTTATTTTGTATATAAAGCGTTTTTGCCGTTTTAATTAGCTAGTAGCGGGTAGTAAAAATATTTTATTATTTTTATATTTATAGGATTTTTATTCTGTAAAAGCGCGGAAGAGGCGGTTACCTAGTTGTTTGTAAACGGCTTTATACTGTTAGTATTACGTTTACGCTGCTTTTTCGACTTTATCGGGGCCAAAATAATTAAGTTATTAACTCGTTCTAAATTTCCGCTTCGATTTTAGACGTTTTCTCAAGTAGATGCGCGGGTATCGGTTTCTCTTAAAGTTTTTAGGCTAATTTCGTAATATTCCTATTTTAAAGGTCTTTTAGAATTTTTATTTATTTAAAATATAAAAATAATAAGTTAAAATTGGAAATTTGGCTTATAAAATAGATTATTAATTTTAATAGCTATTATTGATATAATATATGCTTTATAATAGTAATAATAATTAAATTAATTAATTAATAAGTTTATTATAGTAATTAAAAAGTAAAAATAATATATTAAGGGGTGGACTATTAGTTTGGACTAGTAATTATAGTAGTTAAATAGTCCGAACTACTAGTTTAGGGGGTAATTAAACTACTGGACTAGTAGTTTGGGTCGTGATTAGACTTTTGGACTAGTAGTCCGGACTAAATCCCAACTCTGGTAGTTACTAAACTATAGTAATTAGTAATTATTAGTTAAGGCACTGACTTAACTATAGTAGTTAGTAATTAGGGTGCTAATTGGACTATATATAGTAGTTAGTAGTTAAGTATGTAAGTAAAGGATAATAAATAGTAGTTTAACTGCTATTAACTACTGTAGTTTAACTTCTAATTTAATATAATATATTAGTTTTTATTACAAAATAATTAAAAGCCTATTGATAATTCAAATTTAAAAATTTGTACTAGTTAAAATATAAAATAAAATATATAAAGAGTAGCAGTTTATTTATTAAAATAAAAGCATGAGTAATTATAAACATTATCGACTTTTAATAAAAGTTGTCCTAATTTATATACGTTATAGGGTAAAAATGAAATGTACTAGGTTTTAACTTATAATTAAGTAATCTGTTAAAAAGATATGTAGTATGCCTATGTTAATATACACCTTACTTACCTACGAATATGTTTTTTATTATTACGTAAGCTGGAATTTTAAAATGAAATTTGAAATCCATATATATGAACAGTTGCAATTAGAAGTAAATCGCGATATCGATTTCCAATAAAGTTTTAAAGGGATAAAAAGCGTATTAAATTTAAATAAAAAGCAGTTATAAATAATTAGTATTATTATATGTAATTAGTGTTATTATGTTTTTAGTTTTAGTAGGTTTACTGATAAGAATTACGGTTTTTACCACGTTTTACTTTTAAAACTCGTCAGGATAGTGAATAATGAATCTTGTTTGGCCTTATAGTAGATATGTATTCTACACATTATATACACAACTTACTTGAAGCTTTTACATTGATTTAGAATTTTGAGAAATGATTAGAAATCAAAGGGTATAAAAAGTTGCAATTAGGTTAAAATAGAAATATCAATCTTAAATAGCTTTTTAAAAAATCCATTAAAAGTGATAACGCATAATCAAAAGGATTTATGGATGAAGCAAAGATACTACTATCTGCCAATTTCAAAACATTTTACCCTTTTCTATACTCAGAATATTATTTAAATATTAACACTTTTTTCACTTTTTATAAGCCTTATAAGGTAAGTATTTTAAAGATACGAACTTTAAGATTATGAAATGATAAAGTGAATTTAATAAGATATATAAATAATTTATGAACTAAGGTAGGGAATTCAACTATTACTTATATACTACTACTAGCTATTAACTTAAAAGCGGTTAATAATACTCAGGGTTGGCAAATTAGTCAGTAGTCATTAGTCAAGGCACTGACTAGACTACAGTAGTCAGTAGTCAGCGCTGTGACTAGACTACGGTAGTCAGTAGTCAGGGTAGTGACTAGACTACAGTAGTCAGTAGTCTGACTACTGACTACTGTAGTCTGACTACTAGTCAAATATAATATATTTTTTTTATTTGCAAAACGATTAAAAGCGTATTAATGCCATGGATTTAAATACTTATTTATACTAATAGTAATACGGAATATACTATATAAAGGCTAGTAATATATTTTTTATTGATTAACAAAAAATGCATAAGTAATTATCGAAATTACTGACTTTTAATAAGAGTAATCGTAATTTATATGCTTTATAACGTAAAATTAAATTTTTTATTAGCCTTTGCGTTATAATTACTTTCTGAAAGTATATACTGAATGCTTATAGTGCTATATACCTTACCTATAAGCTAATTAGTTATATATTATTATATAAGCTAAACTTTTAAAATAGAGTTTAAAACCCGTAAATACGGAAAGTCGCAATTGAAGTTAAATAGCGATATCGCTTTCCAATACGTTTTTGAAATCTTAATAAGCGTATTGACTTTGAATAAACCGTAGTTATATATAATTAGCATTTTTATATTTTATTTATTAAAAAATGTTTTTACTTTTAGTAAGTTTACTAGTAAAAACTTATGATTTTAACTGTTTTTTACTTTTAATTCCGGTTACAATAGTAATTAATATAAATATCCTGGCCTTATAGTAGGAAATATGTTATTTATTATATATATAACTTACTTTAAGCTTTTATATCGATTCTGAATTCTAAGAAGTGATTGGAAATCGAGGTGTATAAAAAGTTGCAATTAGGTCAAAGTGGAAATACTAATTTTAAATACCCTTTTAAAAATTGCTTAAGTGTAATAAATTAAAATTAAAAATACTTATAGGTAGTTTACAAGTAATACTATTAGCTACTGCTAAAATATTTTACTCTTTTCTATAACTAAAATTATTATTTAACTCTTTAGTACTTTTTTACTAGGAGTAAGCGATTTAAAAAAGTAGTAAAAAAGCGACTCTACATATTAATTACATAATTAAATTATTAAAAATGGTTAATTTAAATATTTAACGCTTTAATTAGAATTATAATAATTATTACTTATATATTACTATTAAACTTTGATTATAAAGCAATTATTAGTAATTATTTAAAGTAATTATTATTTTTATAATTTTTACCTACTGACCACTGTAGTCAGACTACTGACTACAGTAGTCACAGTAGTCTAGTCAGTAGTCAGGGCACTGACTAGACTACAGTAGTCAGTAGTCTGACTAATTGCCAACCCTGATAATACTTATCCTCACTATTTTTACCTACTAACTACAGTAGTCTAACTAATTGCCAACAATGTTAGATGGTAATTTAAAGTAACTTCTTTAATAATTTCTACGTTTCTACGTCTCTTAATATTATTTATAAAAGTATAATATTCTATTAGCCTATAAACCGATGCTGAATTAGAGTTTTAAAATACAATTTAAAGTCTATATGTGCAATAAGTTGCAATTAGCAAAGAATACGAACTCGGGTTTTTCGTCTATTTCTTATAAATCTAATACGTGCGTTAACTAATATATATATATAAATAGTAGTACAAGGATTTATATATATACCTGTGACCTTTACATTAAATAGCGAAAGCGGTAATATTTTCTTACATTGTAAATTTTACCCTTTAATATAAGTATATTATATATACATTCAACTTTTGAAATAAAATTTAAAATCCATAAGTACAAAAGATGGCAATAAAAGTAAATAGCGATATCAATTTCTAACAGGGTTGGCAAATTAGTCAGTAGTCATTAGTCAGCAGTCTGACTACTGACTACTGTAGTCTGACTACTAGTCAAACATAATATATTTTTTAGTTGCAAAATAATTAAAAAAGCCTCTTAATTCTATAGATTTAAATACTTACAGCTATAAAACGTTAAATATAGTATAAATAAAAGATATATATATATTTATTAATAATAAGAGCATAAATAATTAATAAAATTATCGTATATTAATACAATCTCTTATTATTTATAGTTTATACACATTGTAACGTAAAATTACAATTTACCAGCTTCCCCCTTACAATTATATAAGTCTGGAGGCATATATAGTATACCTATAGTACTATATATCTTACCTATAAATTAATCTTTTGTTAATATATAAGCTGAATTTTTAAAATGGAAATTAAAATCTACAAGTACGAAAAGTTGCAATTGGAGTTAAATAGCAATATCGATTTCCAATAAATTTTAAAAATCTTAATAAGCCTATTTACTTCAATTAAAAAGTAGTTATATATAATTAGCATCATTATATTCTATTTAGTATAAGAATATTGCTACTTCTAACGTCTTTAATAATAAATATCATGATTTTAACAATTGTTTACTCTTAATTCCGGTTTGGATAGTAGTTGATAAGTATTCATTGGACTTATAGTAAGAATATATGTTATCTATTATATATACAACTTATGTTAAGCCTTTGTATTGATCCTAAATTTTAAGGAATGATTGGAAATCGAGGTGTATAGAAAGTTGCAATTAGGTCGAAGTGAAATACCGATTTCGAATACGCTTTTAAAAATTCACTAAGCGTAATAAGTTATACTTTAAAATACTTATAGGTAAGTTACAAATAATACTATCCGCTAGTCATAAAATATATCACCTTTTTCTATAATTAAAATTATTATTTAACTATTTATTGCTTTTTTACTAGAAGGAAGCTATTTCAAAAGGTAGTAAAAAAAGCGACTCTCTACATTAATAATATAACTAAATTATTAAATATAGTTAATTCAATATTTAACACTTCAATTTAAATTATAATAATTATTACTTATAAGTTATATATACTATTATTAAACTTTAATTATAAAACGAATATTAATAACTATTTAAAATAGTTATTTTTTTTATAATTTTACCTACTAACTACTGTAGTTAGATTACTAAGTACAGTAGTTATAGCAGTTCAATCAATAGTTAAGGTACTAACTAAACTACAGTAGTTATAGTTAAAATAGTAACTAAACTATAATAGTCAATAGTTAAAGTATTGACTAGACTATAGTATTTTAATTAATTGCTAACCCTAACTGTAGTTATTAATTCAACTATTAACTATAATAGTCTAATTAATTACTAACTCTGCGTTTTTTTCTTATTTACTCTTTTTTAATAACCCTCGTTTTTATTTAGTTTACTTAATATTAGGGACTATAATTATAAAAAATACAATGAAAGCTTTTATAACGTTAAAAGCTATGGCTTAAATGACTTTTAAAATAGTTTAAAAAACGCATTAATATGAAGCTAAATAATAAAATAGCACCTTTCCTTAAACACTTACCTATACTTTTTACTTTTTTTACTTATTTTAATTATAATTATAATCTAAGCGTAAAAGAACTTAATTATATATATTGTAAAAAAGATATATAAAGAAGTATTTAAAGCATATACCTACCGAAAATTAAATTTTAAGTATTTATATATTATAATTATATAAAAAAATATTTACTCTTTTAAATAGTAAAAGGTTTCAGTTTTTTATAGCTTAAATAAATGCTGATAGTTTATATAAATTAAGATAGATTTTATTAAAGTTAAAAGTTAAATAAATAATTAGGAGTTTAACCTATATACTTAAACCCACCCTTTATAAAAACGATTTTTATTATAAAAACCAAAAACTTTAAAACCAATTATTTACTTCAAATTTATTAATAAAAATTATAAAAGTTATAAAAGAACTTTTAATAAAACTATAACAGTATATTTCATTTAAAATACTATTACTATTTATTTTAAATTACTTAAAATCCAAAAGCTTTTATCTTTTACAAAGGTAAATAATCCCTCTTTTAATATAATTATAACATATAAGTATCTACTATTTAATCATCAGTACGTATAGGCTCTAAATACCTATTATATAACTGTTTTATAATTTACTTAATTAGGCCTTTTACACCTAGAATACGATTATAAGAACAAGTAGAAAAACTAAAAATAAGGGTTTAAGGAAAGATACTACTTTATACTCAGTTTAAAGTAAATATATTTCTTTCCATTCTTTAAACCGTAACTTAAACTATAATATTAACAGATTACAAGGGTTTTTAATTTATTATTTACTATTAAAATAGTTTATTAGTAAATAAAAGTATTAAAAAGAAGGTAAATAAAACAAAAGGTAGGTAAAACAAAAATATAATTAGTTTATAATAGGTATATATTCCCTTTAACCTTTAATTAACTTTAATTTCAATATATTTAAGTAAAATATAATAACTTTTAATAATAAACGGAGATAAACCAAAGTAAGGTATAATTAATTTTAAATAAATATACTTTTTTAATATATTTCAGTTAGTTATCTATAAAGCCTAAATTAAATAGTTACCAGAAAAAAAATAGATTTTAATACAATTATATATAAGCTATTTAATTACATAGAAATAAATATCCAGCTCCCCTTTATTTCATTCAATTTCCTTTTATTTTTACCTTATACTATTGCTACTATAATTATTACTTCTAATTTAATACCCTTCCAGCGCAATCGCTAAATACTATATTACTATTAACTTTAGAGGATGTCTCGCCTCACGGTAGAATTTGTCTTTTCTCACTGTAATTTCAAAAAATCCCCATACATAACCCCAACCCCCACAAACACCCACCCAAAAAGGTATATCCACTAAATCGTCCACCCAAAATTCTGCCACCCATCGCAATCAATCAACCATCACAATAGCAATAAACCTCAACTACGTATACTTACACAAAGCCATTACCACTTTTACTACTACTACGCTTTTATCGCGAAAATAAAAATAATTAAATCATACCACATTTACCGTGATTAACCGCTTGCAGATGGTTGACGATACTGAATTAGTCGCATTTGATAGTTTCCAGGGCTTTTAATTATAACTGCTTTAGACCTTAACCCCCCTCCCCCCCCCCGCGAACCATCAACTATAGAAAAGGCAAAAAACCACGAGTACAGCAGAAACAGCGGATTTAAATATTTAAACGAATCTAATCTCGTTACGATCACAAGTGCTGGCAAAAGTAAAAGGGTGGTTCAATTGACCGACCTACGACGCCCTTCACCGCCTGCCTGTAATAGCTTAGTGGGGGAAAAGTAGGGCAAGTCTAATGTACTACAGTGAGAAAAGACAAATCCTACAGTGAGGCGAAACATCCTCTAACTTTAATACTAATATACGTTTAACCTTTTAGATTAAATAATCTTTTCCTTGCGAGCTCATACCTACGTTACGCTAATTAATTATAGTTAAATAAATTAGGGGTTAACACCTATTATTAATATATATAAAAGCTTAATATTAATTCCTATAGATATAAAAAGTACGTTAAAGGGTACACTAAGTATATTATAATACATATTCTCCCTAGACCATTCACTTTATTTTTATATTAACTTAATATAATATAATAATAAAGCTTACTTTTTAATAGCGTTAGGATTTAGTTTTTATACCCCTTAAAGTCCTAAACTAATTATAAACGATTCTAAATTAAACCTTTTATTTCGAGCTAATTACATTTTTATATAGCCGGATTTTAAGTTATTAATTAGAAGTCAAAGTTAATAATCTTATTTTAAATATCTTTTAAATATATATATAGTAACAGGGCTGGCGATTAATCAGACTACTATAGTCAGTAATCAGATTACTACCTACTATAGTTTAGTTACAATTCTAACTATTAACTATCGTAGTTTAGGTACAGCGTTAGCTACTAACTACTATAATCTAGTCAGCACCTTGATTAATAACTATTAACTAATTTACCAACCCTATATAATCAGGGTTGGGATATTAGTCCTTAATTATTAGTCCTGTGATCCGGACTACTATAGTCTAGTAGTCAGAATTACGACCGTAACTAAACTACCCGGATTACTAGTCCGGGTAGTAACTAGACTACTGGACTAGTAGTTTAGGGGGTAATTAGACTACCTGGACTATTAATCCGGGTAGTAACTAGACTACTGTAACTAGTAGTCCGGACTACCGGATTACTAGTCCGGACTACTAAACTACCTCAAAAAATATATTATTTTAAATTTGAAATTATTAATTTATTCCTATAAAAAGAGGCTTTTTAGGCACTTTTTATATAAAACCGAAGTTTTTACTATAATACAATTAGTTTTCTAAAATAGATTTAAGGCCTATAATAAAGCTTATAATTATATATCTGGCTTATAACTTATTATAATATAATTACGTAAATTGCAAATTTAATTAATAATTAGAAATCGACTTATACAAAAAGTCGCAATTAAATCAAAATAACAACCTTAGTTTTTAATTACGTTTATTAAATTAAGAAACTATAAAATTAATAAATAAAAGTTACTACTTAGCAGGGTTGGCAAATTAGTCAGTAGTCATTAGTCAGTAGTCACTGACTATAGTAGTCAGTAGTCATTAGTCAAAGCACTGACTAGACAACAGTAGTCAGTAGTCAGCGCTGTGACTAGACTACGGTAGTCAGTAGTCAGGGTAGTGACTAGACTACTGTAGTCTGACTACTAGTCAAATATAATGTATTATTTTTACTCGCAAAATAATTAAAAGCCTATTAACACTATAGATTTAAATACTTGTTAATAGTGATAATAATACAAAATATAATTTATAAACAGTAGTAATATATTTCTCATTAATTGACAAAAAGATAATAAGTAATCGGAATCCATATACTTTTTAATATAAAATTAGCTTTTAATCAGCCTTTACGTTATAATTAATTAATTATAAAAATATATACCGCATGTTAATAATACTATATACCTTATCTATAAGCTAATTATATATTATTATATAAGCTAAACGTTAAAAATGCAATTTAAAATTCACAAGTACGAAAAGTCGCAATTAAAGTTGAACAACGATATCAATTTCAAATAGGTTTTTAAAATGCTAATAAGCGTATTAACTTTGAATAAAAGGCAGTTATATATAATTACCATTATTATATTGTATTTAGTATAAAAATGTTCTTACTTTTCGTATATTTATTAGGAAAAATTACGATTTTAACTATTTCTTACTCTTAATTCCGGTTAAAGTAGTAATTAATAAGTGTTTTTTAGGGTAATAATAAAAATATATATTATCTATTATATCTACTAGTTACTTTAAAGTTTTACACGAATTTTGAATTTTAAGAAATGATTGGAAATCGAGGTGCATGAAAACTTGCAATTAGGCCAAAGTAAAAATACCAATTTCAAATACCCTTTTAAAAATCCACTACGAATAGTAACTTATAATTGAGAATACTTATAGGTAAGTTACAAATATTACTATTAACTAGCATAAAAATATTTTATCTTTTTTCTATAATTAAAATCGTTATTCAACTATTTAATACGTTTTTACTAGGAATAAGCTACTTAAAAAGGTAGTAAAAAGGTAGTAAAAAGCGACTTTATACATTAATTATACAGTTAAATTATTAAACATAGTTAATTCAATATTTAATCCTTTAATTTAAATTATAATAATTATTACCTATATAATACCTCTAAACATTAATTATAAAGCGATTACTAATAAGTATTTAAAGTAATTATTATTTTTATTAATTTTATCTACTAACTACTGTAGTCAGGCTACTGACTACAGTAGTCACAGTAGTCTAGTCAGTAGTCAAGGCAGTGACTAGACTACAGTAGTCAGTAGTCTGACTACTGACTACTGTCGTCTGACTAATTATCAACCCTGCTACTTAGTAAATAATAGTATAATATAATAATAGCTAATTTTGCATCGATATTTTTATAGCCCATTCTTGTAATAATAAGCGTTTTAGTACTTTTTTCAATAAAAAATTATTTTTCACTTTATTACTATATTACTTTTAAATAAATTTTAAAGTAAAAAGGTAAAATATACTACTATATATAGTATTTATAAGCTACTTTAAGTTAATTACGTAAACTTAATTTTTAATTAACGATTTAAAATCCTATTATATAAAAACTTATAATTAACTTAAAATAAGAACTTTATATTTTAATTGATTCTAGTAAGTCTAACTACTATAATAATAAAAAGTAAAAAATACTAACTAGGAAATAACTTCAAACTAAATTAATTAGGTGCTTTAAATATATTTGTTACTAAGCCAATTTCGTAATATTTCTATTTTAAGGTATTTTATACTTTAAAAAGCAAGAAAACAGATAAAGCTTATTAATTAAAAAAAGCTTATTTTAAGGAAAGAAGGAAATAGGAAAATAGGAAAATAAAAAAAATATGAAATTAAGGAAAAATAATAAATTCTAATTTTCCTCTTTTTCCTTCTCCACTATATTATTTTGGAAATTATCCTTTAATTGCTTTAAATCCTTTATTTTCTAACTCTTTAATAAAACCATTTATTTAACCGTTTTTAGCTTTAGTTTATTTCGATTTTTCATAGTAATATTATTACTTATTGAAAATACCCTTTTTACCGGTGTTAAAGTTACTGGAATTATTAAATATCTTCTTGCTATTAGGTTTAAAATAGGATATTTAAAATATTTATCTTTTAGTATTTTAAAGGTTAAATCTATTAAAAAAAAAAGTAATAGCTTTTAAATTTAATAATAATAAAATAAATAATAATAAAAGTTGAATAAATACCTTTTTATTAGTAATTAGCTTATAAATATAATTAATATATTTCAGGTTTTAGCTTATAAGGGTATAAAAATCCTTTTTATTGTTTCAAGCGTTGCATATATCCTTTTATTATTCTGGGGGATTTAAATTTAATTCCTTTTAAACCCTAAAAAAGTAAATATTAATATTAAGAAATAAAAATTATATATATTTTACTTACTTTAAGAATTTTTCCTTTATAAGTTTGTAAACTTTATATTTTATAGTAGCGTTAAAATATGAATATCCGTTTTGCTTAAAAGGTTATATTTTAAGTTGTGGATTTAGAAATATAGCAAAAGGATATAGTTTGAACCGTTTTAATCGATTTGCTGATAATAGTTTCCGTAAAAAGTATTTATATAATTTTGCAATTTTAGCTTCAATAACTAAAGTAAAACTATTATATTACTTAACCTAAAATATAAATTAGATAATAATAACTAAAATATAGGGTTAAATAATTTACTTATTAATGCTTTTTTTTTTAATACTTTATTATTAAATTTCGAAATTAAAGCCTTGAATTTGCTATATATTTAATAAATAAATAGCATGGCCTTATTAATATTGATATAGTATTTGCTTTATAGTTAGATAATAGGCTTTACTAATATTATAAATATTTTTTCGAGTTGTTAAAGTATTATTTACTGAGTTAGCGTAAGGAATATTTTTTAATATTCCTTATTTGTAGTTTTTAATAAATATAGGTTAATGGATTTTTTAACTTAAGGGTAAATTTAATTATATAATAAGTAGAATTCTACTTAATAACGTTATTTATAAATAATATTAGTAATTAATAATTAGTAATTTAATAGGGTTAATAAATAACTTACTAAGTAAAATAACTTGTTTTTTAAATTTATCCAATAAAATACCCTGGTCCTTAACTTAGCAAATTTTTTTACAGTAGTTTTTTTATTTCGAGAATATTTTTAATTATTACTATACTCCTTTAAACTTATATAGTAAAAGCTAAAATAATTATTAATATAAGATTAATTAATAATTAATTTTTATTTTTATTTACTATTAAATTTTAGGGTATGAAATTCCTCGTTTTAAATTTCCTCGTTTATATTATTTAATTTTATAAGCCGTAAGTTAGTAAAATAAGTAAGTTACTTATCTAAGGTAGCTGTAGATATAAACTCTTTAAATATATCTATAGCTACTAAATTAAAAATATAAGCAACATAGCAAATATTATATTTAAATTCCGGATTAAGCCTTTTAAATTCCCAAAAATGTATTATTATTAAGTATATTATTATAAATAATACTAATTAATTAAATTAGTAATTAAATATTACTATAATAGGCTTAATAGTAAATATAGCTTATATTAAAATTATATTTATTATAATCGATAAATAAGGCTTAATAACCTTTAAAAATTCGTTATAGATATATAGACCGGTATAGCTATTTAGAATATTTTTGAAAGTTAAAAGTATTATTAGTAAAATTATTAATAAAAAAGTATAATTTACTTAATAGCTTATAAATTAATTTAAAATCCGTATTAATATAATTAATAATTATTCCTAAATAACTATTTTAAGCTTTTAAAGTCCAAATATCGAAGGTTGAGCAAAAAGTACTAAGTAATTCGATATTTGCTTTTAACTTAGTATTAAATACTAAAAAAAACCAATCAAAAGTAAAATTAAACAAAGATTTTATCCTTTTCCAATAAATTATAGGCACTTTACTAAAACGGTAATAATAATTAATATATAAGTAATTGAAAAAATCTATTATATAATTAATAAAACTATTAATTTATTAAAGTAAAGAAGTAAATCTTAAAAAAATTTAAAATCTATGGCGTTAAAAGATAAGTTATTTTCAATAAAAAAAGTTAAAATCTTTAATAAAGCTTCTTCTTTGTTAAAATCGGAAACGATATTAGTACATACTCTTTTTACTAAAACTAGCCTAAAGAAATCCAAATCCAAGCTTACTGCGATTGTTTCTATTATTATAGTTAATATTAATAAAGCTAATAGTATAATAGCTAATAAGATTAATAATATAATAGGTAATAAATAATAATTTACTTTTACTTTTTATAGATTTTAACTTTTCGTTATAAGTAATTAAAGGGTAGTATTTTTTATAATACCGTAAATAATTCGAAGTTTTAAACCCCTTTACAATATCTATTACTTTTTAACTATACTTATTTAATTACTAATATTAAAAATATAATATTAAAAATTAATACTTATATAATATACTAAATTAATACCTATCTATCCTTTAGGGGATTAATAAGTAGTAAAGTACGTATAAATAAACCGTATTTAATAACATAAACCGTAGATTTAAAATCAGGTTCTAATTTATAATCCGGCTAGTTATATAGTAAAAAGGATATATTAGTTATTAAATTACTACTAATTATAATAGTAGTATTTTGCTAATTAAAAGGTAAAAGGCTAAAAGCAGCTTCAAAAGCAACTTTACTACTAAAAACAGAATCCTCAGAATAAAAAAACATTATATATATAAGGTAAAAGGGTAATTTATAAGATAAAAATAAGTATATAATAATAAGTTGTAATAATAAATATATAATTATAGGCTGTAATAATTCTAAAAGTAAAATCCATCTTCAACGTAACCAAGGGCCCTTTGTATATCTAAAAAAAAGGAATTTCTAATATTTCCACAGCCTTCCAATAAAGTAAAATAAGCAACAGTAACTCATTATATAACTCATTTATATTATAAATCCAAATATTAAGTCATTTTACTATTATAAATCACTTTAGATTTTTAATCCTGGATTTAAAATCCGAAAATTCCAAATCGTCAATTTAGCTAAATTTACCACTTCAAAAATCCGGAACCTTCTAGAATCCTCTACCAATATAATTACTAATAACTAAAATTATAATAAGATAATAAATAAAATATACATATTTAATACCTAAAAGTTACTACGTAACTATTACTATATTAGGAAATATTTAAATTTATAAGCAATTTTCAAGTTATAAGTCATTTAGAAAATATAAGTCATATTCGATTTGCTTCTACCAGTTTCCAAAAGCTTCTAGCATATTCCAGCACTTTATTTACTAATAATAAAATTACTACGTAATAAGTATTATTAATAATATTATTAATAATAAATAGTTATTACGTAATGATTACCCTATAAAGTAATATTTAGTTTTCTAATAAATTTTATTATTATTTGTCATCTTTAGATTTATAATACAAAAATAACAAATAAGTAAAAAGTAACTTATAAATACAGGAAAAACGGTAAAAAGTAGTAATAATAAGCTTAATAAATATAATATTAATCCTATTAGCTAATATTACTTTAATATATAGCCTATATTAGTAATAATAATTAAAATAATTAATTAATAAGCCTAATATAGTAATTAAAAATTAAAAATAATATATTAGGGGGTAGACTACTTGGCCGGACTACCAACTACTAGTCTAGACTAAATTCCAACCCTAATTATAACTAAACTTTCATTAAAACGTTTAAGTTTTAATTTAAATAAATAAAGAAATATATTTATACTTAAGCTATAGCAATTTTAATTAAACCTATATTTAACTAAGTAGTTTTTTAAAAAAATTTGTTAGAATTTTAACGTTAGTACGTTAAAATTTTAACTATAGATATAGCAATACAAGTTAGGCCTAGTAGGCTTTATACTCATAACTTAAGCTATTTAATATTAAGGATTTCGTTATATTATTAGTTTTCTTTGCTCTTTATTTTAAAAATATAATTTTAGAGCTAATTATATAGTTATAAGTTTAAAATTTTTTTTAAGCTTTAGCTTATAATAATATTAAACGCTTATCATAATATAGCTTCATTATAAAATAAGTAAAAATACTGATATTAATATATATTACATATATAATTATTTTTAAACTATTATATATTTTTAACATTAATTGTAAATTTAAATAGAATATTTATTTAAATTTAAGAAAAACTTTACTATTATTATAATTCTTCTTTAATTAGGTACTTTGAAGTTAGTATAGTAATTAGGGTTTTAGTGAATTGTATTAGTATATTAGTATAACTATAGTTTTAAGATCCTAGCCTTAAAACTATAGCAATTATATTAAGGGTTAATTTAATAAATATAATTTAATTGCATAAACCGTTATATAACTACTATTAAAGCTTTTATATAGTTTTATTTAATTTAATTACTAACCTTTTATTTCTTATTTTTTATATTTTAGAAGTTAAATATAATTTTTTTAGAAAATAAATAAGTAATATATTATATTTTTAACCCTATTAGCTTAATATCTATATAGCGTAACACTTTGTCACAATCGCATATTGGGCGCAGAAGAGCCCGATCGAGTGGATTGCGAAGGAGCATTTCGATATGTACTCGGAGCGTATGAGCACCGAGATTAGATAGAAGGCACTCATGTGCTATAACTACATAGAAGAGGGACCGCCTACCGGGTGGAAGCCTTCGGCTTCCTACGGTTTAAACCAAATAATATATAGCGTAACAGCTAGTAATACAGGCTTTATAATACCTTATAAGCTTAGCAGGTGTTGGCAAGTGTTGGCAGCTGCTAGCCTGAAAAAAGTGGGGGCTATGCAGGAATAGCAAAATCTGCTATATAAGTCTAGCAAATCTCTTAATAAATCTTTTTTTACCTTTAGTTAGAGGTATATATTGTACAATATACAATATATATATCTAATCAAAGTTGAGATATTAGTCTTTACTCTTTAGTTATTAGTTCGGTAGTTCGGACTACTATAGTCCAGTAGTTAAAATTACAGCTGTAACCAAGCTAGCCGAACTAATAGTCCAAGGGGTAACTAAACTACTTGGACTAATAGTTTAAACTACCGGACTACTGCAAAAATAAAGTTATTAGTTAAATATTTTTTTCCAAATTTATTTCTTATAAAATGGACTTTTTAGGCTCTTTTGCTATAAAAAAAAGGTTTTTGCTATAATACTAATAATCTTTTAAAACGATTTCAAGGCTTATAATAAAGCTTATGATTATTTATACTAATAAAGTACTATAGTATTGTTACGTAAATTCAATTTTTAAATAATAAGTAAAAGTCTATACTTGTAGAAAAAAATCGCAATTAAGTCAAAATAATAACATTAGTTTTTAACCGCTTTTGTTAAATCAAGAAAGTTTAATACTATAAAACCGAAATCACAAACTATCTAGTAGTAATATACTATAATAATAGCTTATTTTGAATTTATATCTTTCTAAGCCAATTTCGTAATAATAATGTTTTTAAAAGTTTTTTCAATAAAAATAAAATTTACTCCCTATTCCTATACTATTCTTAAATAAGCTTTGATGCTACAAGGTAGAATATAATACCATATAGACTACCTAAAAACCATTTCAAGTTAATTAAGTTAACTCGATTTTTAACTAACGATTTAAAATCCAATGATATCAGAAATATATAATTAGCTCGAAATAAGAATTTAATACTTTCATCAATTTTAATAGTTTCAGTAGCGATAGTAATTAAAAGTAAAAAATCCCATCCAGGAAATAAAGTTTTATTAAATTAATAAGCTATTTTAAATATATATTTTACTAAGCCAATTTCGTTAAATCTCTATTTTAACGCGTTTTAAACTTACAAAGGTAAAATACCATATGAAATGTAGAAGCTAAAAACACTTATTATACCTAATAAATAGATAGTTATAACTTTATTAACTAATTTTAATATTATATACAGCCTATATTAACAGTAATAATCAAAATAATTAATAAATAAGCCTAATATAGCAGTTGAAGTTAAAATTACTATATTAAAGGGTAAATTACTAGTCCGGACTAGTAATTACAGTAGTTAAGTAGTTGGACTATTAGTTTAAAAGGTGATTAAATTATTAAATTATTAGTTCGGCTAATAATAAGACTCTTTAAGCTACTAGTCCGGGGGGTAATTAAACTACTGTAACTCGTAATCTAAACTACTAATTATTAGTCTGGATTAAATCCCAACCCTACTTATTACAGTAATAGGTATTAAGGGTCAAAATAGTAAAAACCGTAATTTTAATCAGTAAACCTATAAAAAGTAAAAGTATTTTTGCGTTTAATAAAACATAATAATACTAAATATATATAACCGCATTTTATGTAAAGTTAATATACTTATTAGCCATTTAGAATCCTTTTGCAAATCGATATCGCTATTTAACTATAATTGCAACTTTTCGTACTCATAGATTTTAAATGCTATTTTAAAAATTCAGCCTACAT
Organism: Echria macrotheca; assembly: GCA_030411725.1. Classification (NCBI taxonomy): domain Eukaryota; kingdom Fungi; phylum Ascomycota; class Sordariomycetes; order Sordariales; family Schizotheciaceae; genus Echria; species Echria macrotheca. Next base: position 83,873 of record MU839856.1, on the reverse strand, counting down.
AATTACATATAACTATAGGTAAAATATATAATATAATACGCAAACTACACCTATTTTTAGTATGAACTAATTATAAAAGAATAGATGGTAAACTTTGAATTTACGTTATAACGTATATAATTTAAGATAACCATTACTAAAAGACGATGAATTTAAGTTATTTAACAATTACTTGTGCTGTTATTATTAATAAATTAATTGCTACTCTTTATATATTATAATATTTAACACGTTTATTACTGTAAGCAGAGTTAGCAAATTAGTCAGTAGTTATTAGTTAAGGCTCTAACTAAACTACAGTACTCAGTAATCTAACAACCAACTACTGTAGTCTTACTACTAGTTAAATATAATATAGTATTCCTGATTACAATATAATTAAAAGGCTATTAATACTATAAATTTAATTACTTATAGTAATAAATTATAAATATATAAAATACAGCATATAAAGAAAGGGGTACATTCATCGTTTATCAATAATAAGCATAAGTAGGTATTGAATTATCGACTTTTAAAGAAAATTATTGTAATTTATATATATTATAATGGAAATTAAAATTTACTAGCTTTTCTCTTTTAACTACTTAATTTTAAAAATATATAAAAGTTGCTTATAATACTATATATCTTACCATTAAGCTAATTATATATTATTACATAAGCTAAATTCTTTAAATAGGATTTAAAATCCACAAGTATAAAAAGCTACAATTAAAGTTAAGTATCAATATCAATTTCCAACCAAAATTGAAAAGACTAATAAGCGTATTAGCTTTAAATAGAAAACAATTATATATAATTAATATTATTATACTCATTTAATATACAAATTCCCCTACATTTAATAGGTTTACTAATAAAAATAACCCTTTTTACTATTTTTGACCCTTAATACCCGCTGAGGTAACAAGTAATAAAAACTTTTCAGCCCTACAGTAAACATAAATATTATACATTGCATATACAGCTTACCTTAAGCTTTAAGCTTAATTTAGAACTTTAAGAAGTAATTGCAAATCAAAGTGTATAAAAGGTTACAATTGGGTCCAAGTAAAAACATTAATTTCCAATACCAATTTAAAAAATCCACTAAATGCAATAACTTATAATCCAAAGTACCTTTCTTTAGGTAAGTCGCAAATATTGCTATCGGCGAATGTTAAAACATATTACACGCTCTTTATAATTGGAATTATTATTTAAATCTTAGCGCTTTTTCAGCTACTTTCAAGCTTAAAGGCGTAAGTCTACCTATTAATTATATAATTTAAAACGACTAATTAAATTTTTAATACTTTCATTTGAAGTATAATAATTGTTACTTCTATACAGGGTTGGGATTTAGTCTAGACTAGTAGTCAGTAGTCCGGACTACCAGTCACAGTAGTCTAGTTACTATCCGGATTAATAGTCCAGGTAGTCTAGTCACGGCCGTGATTCTAACTACTGGGCTACAGTAGTTTGGACTACGTGACTAATGACTAAGGACTAATGTCCCAACCCTGCTTTTATATATTAGTACCAATTATTAATTAAAAAGCGATTAATAATAATTATTTAAAAGTAATTATTATTTTTATTATTTTACCTATTAACTACTATAATCACAGTAATCTAGTTAGTAGTTAAGGTACTAACTAAACTACAATAGTTAGTAATCTAACTACTAACTATAGTAATCTAACTAATTGCCAACCCTAATTATAAGTATTTAAATTTATACTTTTAATAGGCTTTTAATCATTTTGCAATTAATCCGAACTACTATAGTCCAGTAATCGGAATTACGGCTGTAACTAAACTACCTAAACTAATATTCCAGACTACTGCGAAAATTAAAATTAAAATCGGCTCTTAAAGCACTTCTCCTATAAAACCGAACTTTTTACTATAGTATTATTAAGCTTTTAAAATAGGTTTTAAGGCATATAACAAAGCGTATAACTATTTATACTCCTTATAAGTTATTATAATATAATAACATAAATTGGAATTTTAATCAATAAGTAGAAATCCACTTATACAAAAAGTTACAATTAGGTTAAAATAACAACTTTAATTTTTAACCACTTTTTTTAAATCGAGAAATGATAATATTATAAAATAACAATAACAATTACTACATATTAAATAATAAAAAAGTAGAATAATTGCACATTTTAAATTTGTATTCTTCTAAGCTAATCTTATAATAATAATCCTTTTAGGGTTTTCTTTTCGATAGAAATATACTTTTCTCCCTCTAGCCATAGTATTTTTTTTAAATAAACTTTAGCACTAAAATATCATATATATTACTTTATATACTATCTAAAAGCTATTTGAAGTTAATTAAATAAACTGGACTTTTAATTAAAGATTTAAAATCCATTTATATTAAAAAGTGTAATTAGCTCGAAATAAAACCTTCATATTTCAATCGATTCTAGTAAGTTTAATAGCTAAAATAAAGAAAAGTAAAAAATGCTAATAACTATGAAATAACATTATACCAAGTTAGTAAGTCACTTGAAATATTTATTTTACCAAGCCAATTTTATAATATTTTTATTTTAAGTCTTTTTATATAATATTAACGGTGCAAATAAAATTTGCTATAATTTATTATCTTATTATATTTGCAATATAGAATTGATAAATACGTAGAAAGTGTTGAATGAAGCTTAATAAATAGGCTGTTATGTTTATTCGCTAATATTAATATTAAATATAGCTTATATTAGTAATAATAATTAATGTTCCAAATTATTAATCTAGGGCGTACCTAAACTATTGGACTAGTAGTCTGGCTAGTAATTAAACTACCCGGACTAATAGCTGGGGGGCGACTAAACTACTGTAACTAGTAGTTTAAACTACGAACTACTAGTCCAAACTAAATCTCAACCCTATCTACCGCTATACCAGCTACTGCTACCACTTACATTCTCCACCTACTAATTGTAACGGCCTATGCAGCCTAAACCCTGAAAAAGGACAGAGTTCCTAAATAAAACCAATATAGGAGAAGTGTGTACATACTGCAAACGAAGTAATAGATGGTGCTAGATTACGTAGATCGTATACAGTCAAAAGATAATTTAATTCAACGGGACGACTACAATCGACAGCGATAGGCTAAAATTACGCATCACCATGGACGATGCTCCGAGCGTATCTCCCTGACAATGGCAGAAACTAGCGCGGTATAATGCGTCTGCGAGTTTGAAGCGGTAAAGGACCAGATCCCTACGGGCTGGCACGGCGTCTCTTTACCGGTCAGCAATGCAGAGGACTAGATTTCCATGTTAGTGAATTTTCCCGTGGTTCAAAGTCCTTTACAGCCCCTTGTGCCTCCACACTCAAAACCAGTTTATCGCAGCTCATTAGCGCCACTACCCACATAATGAGCCGCTCATCGCCAACTTCAAACCATCACATACGCGCAGATTGGCCAGAGCAGCGATTTATTGGTGGCGTGGAGAGTCTATCTATCTATCTATCTAAGAAATCGAAGAAACAGCTATTGCAATCTAATTTGGCCGGCCACGCTAGTTAACTGTGCCGGGCACACCTGTTGATTCTAAGCGTTCTGAGTGCCGGCTCCAGGCTGCCTAGCTAGAACAGGGCATGGAAGCAGCAGCCGCAGGTTCTGACCAGCACGACCCAAGCCATTTATAGTGGGCTGCAGACCGGATGATGCGGCCGTAAGTTGCGCCGAAGCCCACTGCACTGTGCGAACAGAGGAGGGTTCGGACTGCAGATTTTTTGCTGCAGCAATGGCCCTCGGGTGTTGCAATGCCGCACTCTACAGGTTTTGCCAAGGCCAGTCATAGTATGACCCACCAGCCCCTGCTATCTTAGGCTTGGGCGGGTGAGGAACAGTTAGAATAAGCCCCACGGTCACGGTTAGTTAGTTGAGTGGGCTGGGCACTTAGCGCGCTAGCGCAAAGCTCATGCTCAAACGCCCGATGTCGCTAGCCACCAACTATCCAAACTATGAGCCGCACGATCCGCTGGGCTTACCTGAAAGTCGCCGTAGTCATGCGAAGCTCTGGCACATGCGTCACCACATTTCACGTCGATGCAGCAACATAAATACTGGACGCCTTTCCCGGCTCCCACTCCCTCCGACCTATCCATTCCATTCAACTCATCAAGGTGTAAGTGCCAAACCAAAAGAAAGAAACCACCGAGCTTGAGGATGCTAACAAAAATTTAATTGCCTCAGAATAATTCTGTCAGAATTATTTGATTCTCATCATTTGTCCGATCCCCCCTCTCAAAGGTCAACGGACTTGGCACTGATAGTACACAAGTGAGCCACTTGAGAGACCCGGAATCCTAGGTATTCCAGAGCGGCTCACATGTGAATCGAATGTTCGATGTGTTAGATCGTAACAAAGGATTTGGATTTCATCATTGGCAATTACCGCTGCGCCGTTTGGGCTGTTTTGGACAGGGGACAAGGTTATTGGGCTTACATGCTCGCTGGGTTCGACCTGGGGGAAAGACCGATCTGGGGGAAAGATAAACAGAGGGCTAGAATAAGCAGGTGGGGGCAGCATGGAGGACGATGATGACATAAGCCTGCGCTGCTACTTTGTAGACCAAATCAACTTGGATGGAGTCTAAGTTTGCGGCCAGGCTCGAAATCTGAGTCCAACCAAGGATATGGCGCGATGCAGCCTCAGGCGCCGATCTAGATGGCCCCTCGAAACTGATGAAGCGCCTCTCCTCAATTTTCATCATCTCGAAGTGGGCAACCAAAGGCAGCCTCCGAGTCAGCCGGAACCCCAGCCGCTAATCACTGCAGAAGAGTCACCGCCTGTAAATAGAAAAGTTAGCGATATATTCACGTCATTGTACAGTACATCGTTGGCTCGATGCGGGATACAGTAGTAAAGTTGACGAGTTGGGTAGGCCCTGAGGCCCGATCCGTCACTCCGCAGTCCATTCCTAATTTCTAGGTATGTAAGTCAACAGTTCGGTCGCCTTTGACAGAAGAAACGAGATGAGAATGATATTGAACTTTTTGCTATCCCATAATATCGTTCTTTCAGTCGCAAAACACAGCACTCCGCAGAGGTATGCCAGCGTCTGCGATACAAGCGCATAAAAGTATGAAGGATGGGGGTTGTGCAATCTGAAATCGAGGAGTGTTGGGTAAAAACAGAAATTTTTGTGGCTGTGGCCGCAAAAATTCTTAGCCCATGTGTCCGAAACAATGACCAGAAATACAGAAATTCCCACTCTCATCGCTCTGCGGCGCATTCAAGTTTATACCAGCCGCTAGGGTCCGTCTCCGACGTCAGCTCCCTGTCCGACGTTGGCTCTATCATATGTCCCATTTCATGCCGCCGCATTACTTTCAGCAATCGCCGTAGCGAATCCAAGGTTGCAAGGTCCTTGTTGCGGTTATCCATATCCTCTTTCTTCAGCCCTGCAATCTGGGTGATGATCGTCTCGTCCAAGGTGTCGATGATATCACGCGTCAAAACTTCGGTGGGGAGTTTTTCCAGAACACGGCTACCCACCACCAAGGTATTAACATAACCTATAAACGAGGCCATGCCAGCCTGCACCATCAGTGAGTTAGCCTTCTGTTTCAATATAAGGTACATACAACAAGCAAAACCTGTGGGGAAGCTCACCTCGTAATACATCTCCATCTGGTTGATTATGCGCGCTGGCGTTTGTTTGCCACTTCCTTTTCTCTCATCATAATCGTCATCACCTGCGACAGACACAAACGTATCCTCTAACACTGCACCGACTGCTCCCATGGCGGCGGCGGCTATGTTCCCCAGCGGAAGCGAGCCCCCAAGCCCAGCCACTTGAGCAGTTATCAGCTCGACACTGTCCAAAACGCTCGTGTCTGGATCCTGTGGCGGTTCCCGAGCCTGTGGTGTTGGTGGCGGTGCCGCATCCAAGGGGGGCGAGGGGCTGCGACTCTGCGGTCTCTTCGGTATTTGGCTTTGCATGAAGGCGGTGTTATCAGCAAACCCGTCGTAGAAACCCGTGTTACCACCCTTGCGGCACTTGAGCAGGTCTTTGAGGATGGTCTGGGACGACTGGCGCATCTTGGTGAGGTTCTCCTCGACGATGTGCTCTCGGAGTGAGAGCAACACCTCGGAGTCCGAGAAGGCGGCCGTCAGGCCCAAGTCGATGAACTTGTCCGTCATCTCCCAGACAGCGAGTAGATGGTTCGTAGCAATCTCCTCCCAGAGACGCGACTGATAATCCAACAAACCCCAACAGGCGGCGTAACTGGCCTCCTCTGGGGCTTCAAGTGAGCGCCAGCGCTCGATCTCCATGGCTACCATGGCTTCGTGGTCTCTTCTGGTTACGTATCGTGGGTCGGGAAATGAGTACCGCCTCAAAAGGAGATCCCGGTAGTGTGGAAATGCGTCGGCTGTGGGAATATGTCTGATACGCGTCTGTTCGCCGGTACTCTGGCTGTCTGGATTGCGGGTAACAACCGCAGCCTCTTGGATTGTGACCGTCTTGCCAAATCTGCGCATTGTGGCGGCGAAGGCCCGGTTTAGCATTCGGATGTTGGAGCGAAGTCTCTTGTCCTGGCCCTCAACCGAGTTCTCGCCGAACCGGGAAAAGAACCCCAGGCAATCCTGGCATGCGTATCCGACGTCGTGAACCTGATCGCATTCAAGATCGCGGTAGTCGCCGTCCGCCGCTTCTTTACACCAGTGTTCAAATTTCTTGATCCGTTTCTTCAAGTACATCTCGCAATCCTTTGGCGTGACTCTCGACCCGTATGCGTGATCGATGCGGTTCTTAACAGCGCCTATCTCGCTCCGGAGGTTGCGGATGATGCCGGGAAGCTCATTTCGGATGTGGTCCTGTACCAGAGAGCGGAGTGCGCCCATGAGCACTTTGATGCCCTTCTGGCTGTCCGGGACGCTTTGCCAGAAACCATCCTTCTGAAAAAACTTGGCTTCTCTATCGTCTCTTTCGCCCAGAGTCTTTCGCGAGTACCTTTCTTCCTTGCTGTCATTTTTAAGGATAAACCACCCTCCATTTGGCCGTAGAGGAGACAGATCACCACGGAGAAGTCCTTTGACATCATCCTGGTGAAGCCTGTTGCTGTCGGCATTGGTGACAACGCCCACCAGCCTGCCAGCTACACCCGGGTCTCTCTCCAGCATCTTGGTCACCACCGATGGGGCTTTCTGAGTAGCATACTGGCTGCTGCCGTCGACGATCAGGAGGATTATGCTTTGTCTTTGCGCAATGTATTCTTCGGCCATCTTTTTGACGACTTTCCTGCCTTCCCTCGCCTGCGTATTCGTCTCTGAAATGAAAAGGCCCGGCAGATCCAACAGGTTCACCCTGGGTAGGTCTGGCCCGTGTTTCTCGATCACCACCACATCGTCACAGAATTCTCTGGTGCCGTGACCAACTTCTGTGGGGTTGGTCCCATCTCGCTTGATTCCCAACTTGGTGGTTGCGTCGCTCACTTGCTTTCCCAAGTCGAAAGGGTCATCCCCTGGCCCGGAAACGTTATAGTCCAGCAATGCCTGCCGCTCCGCACCTTGCCGTGATTGCCCCGGCACAATCCGGACAACGTATCGCTTATTGTCGGACCGGTGGTAGACCAGCTTGATAGGAAAGCGAGTGCATAGCCCGTCATCCACGGGGAAGAGCTCCCGGATGATGGCCTCCAACACCGAACTTTTGCCACTGTTCTGGTCGCCAACAACCACCAACTGTGGGCCATGAATATGGCTAGCGACATCGAGGGTCTTCAGTTCATCAAAGGCTTCGAAAAGATCGGTTTGGGAAGGGGGGAATAAATCCCAGGCCCTATCCTCCATGGTGGCTCGGCCAAGTGAGCCCAAATTTGCTTTAAGCCAGCTGACAAGGTGTGCAATTGAGCGAGTCTTTAGAGTTGCCAATGTGAAACGAAGTGGGAAAGAGCTGGGTCCCAAAAAATGAACGGCACGAGAGTATGGAGACTTGAATCTCGGCCCAGTGCGGTCTCACCTCCCACTTATTTACAGCCCGCATTTCGCGTTCGGTTCTATGGGTACATAGATTGGTACGGACTTTTAACCGATCAACCACCGTGCCAACCAAGACGATAATCCGCACGCGCGAATCAGTTTTGTGTTTAGAGAGCCTGACAGCGTTTGCCAATTGCGCAGAGACAGAGGGCTTGGTTCCCGCCCACTCAGATGTTGTCGAGGCAAGAAAAGCTGGGGGAGAAGACCGGGAGACTCCCGAGTGGTTGCCTTCCGAAGATCGAGTGGACCGGCGTCTCCGAACGCTCATGCTCCCAGCCCCTCAGACTCTCGGCCAGGCAGCAGCCAGCATCCTGTCGTCTGCGTTCAGCTCATGCTCTCGAAACGCCTTTCGACTGCAGCGGGCCAGAGCCCGCAGGTGGGCACGACACGTCGCAAAATGATGCATGCCCACTGGAAGAAGTTATCCAAGCATCTCGTCTCAAACAAGCCTCTTCGCCTCCCACACACATGGTGTGCGAAACAGGACCGATAACGCAGCACCGCGAGGCGGCCAAGACACAGCCCAGTGCGATGGATCGACAACAGACTACCTAGTTCGTTTTACCCTCGTGGTTCATCGTCAGAGTGCGGTTGGTCCTTAATGGACACACCAGCTTTCCACTCCTTTGACTAAGGCTTATCCTCGACTCACCGTTGGTCCAGCAATGTGATCAAGCCAAGACACCTGAGCCTGACTAACCCAGGCAAGCCAACTAGGCCGCGGGACCCAGAGTTGGCTTGGGTATTGGATGGTATTGGGTGCTCATGGAGGCTTCTGATTAGCTGTCGTTGGGCGGGATCACAGCCAAGATCATCTGAGAACCCAAACCTCAACAATGTTTTTGTTTCCCATCCGCTATCAGGAAAGGGACCCTCCCCCGCCGCCCACCCCCCCTTTTTTTTTCGGTGATTCGCCGCATTGATTCTGACGATCGTTTCAACACCAAAACGGCGCCATCTTCTCTCACCCCGCGATGGGGATCAATTGCTGACCGAGAAATCAGCCATTTAGACACAGTTTAAGCCCTCCGAACTTAGAAGTTAGAAAAAAGTCCTGACATCATCAGAATACTGCGCAGGTAAACCTCGACCTCTTCTGTTCTAACAACCTATCGAATGCCTGACCTCTTCGAGACCTAGGCTACCCTTTCTCCCTCTTTTGACTCTATCCCCATCTCTAATAGCAGCGATAGCGATAGTATTAATACCGCGCTGCCTTAGCTGTTAAAAACAGCGTTTTCTCACGGCTTCGCGGCGCTAGGAGCCTTCGAGACCAAGCTGAAGATGTTGCCTCCTGTAAGGAAAGGCAGGTGCGCTTAGTTAGGGTGGTTACAGTAGTGGTAAGTAAGAATTGGCAGAGGGGTGAGATTTCAAGCTGGCCTGAGCCAAAGGAGTGCTCAACGCTTAGAGGGCTATATTTCTGTTCTTCGCTAGGGCCACAACCACTGATGGCGTAACCGTGTTACATAATATTAACGACTAGTGATGAAGTTGTCCTTCTTCCTTCGTCATTTCTGTCCATGGCAGAAGGCTCCAGTGGTAAATAGCCGCCGCTAAACACCTGTTGACCGTATGCATTTTACTGCCTAACATTTTGAACACCTCACAAGTGCCAGAATGAGGTAGAGAGTGTGAGTTGATAATCTTGCCGTGTCTAGATCTCATCCCTGAACTGCCAGAAGACTTTGTTTTGTTCTCGTTTTCGTCTACCGTTTAGTTGCCTGCATATTGCCCTTGCTGTTAGTAAACTTCGCCTCCGTCACCGCATGAGGTAGGTGAACATACAAGCTTGGATAAATCAAACATCAGTCCCGACGAACCAGCCCCAACTCCCGGTGCACCACATGGGCCGCCAGCCCATTAATCACATCACCCATGAAATGGTGGAGTGTATGGATATTTTTGGTCTGAAAAACGCGTGCCACAATGTTGCCCAGGATGCGCACCTCATCCGCCGCCAACTTCTCGTCTGACCCATCCACCTTCTCGAGCACCGACCGCTTTTGTTCTTGTGTCAGTTCCACCTCCTTATCAATTGCATCCAGCGCGAAGTCGACGCTCTGCGCCGCCCGCTCTTGGGTCTGCACGTCTTCCACGTCCGTGTCAGCGGCGCCCTGAATAACGGGCTGGATTATGTGGAAGGCGAGGTCGAAGCCGTCTTCCTCGTCTCTCGTCAGAATCTGGGCATCGCGCAGTCGCAGCTGGCGCTGAACCGACATGACCAGCAACAAAAAGCGCGTATACGCCTCGGCCACCTTGGCCGAGTGCCACCCTGCCGCCTCCCACTCAGCCGCCTGACCCTTCCGGACCGCCTGGATGGATGCCGCGGCCGCCAACCCGCCCACCATGGCCAAGTGCACTCCGGAGCTGAAATAGGGGTCGACAAAACAGCCGGCGTCCCCAGCAATTCGGAAGTGCGGACCCGCGTACGCGTTGGCGCTGTAGGACCAGTCGGATGCCTGCTTGACGTGGTTGTCGACCAGTTCGGCGCCTTGCAGCATGGCGTGGATCTGGGGGGCGAGCCTCAAATAGTCACGGTAAAAGGTGGCAGTGTCCACCCCGGCGGCCTTTTTACGGGCGACAAATACGTCCTGCCGGGCAGCCACGCCAACGCTGAGCATGCCGTCGTGCAGCGGAATTGCCCACGCCCAGCCGCCCGTGTCGTTGAGGGCCTCGAAGAAGGGCGAGTTCTCGTTGCGCTCGCCTGCCGCATAGTGGGCGGCACCCCGCCAGTACCCCCAATGCGCCATGTTTTTGAGCCGCTGGTTCCATCGCCGGTTCTTGAGATACCTGGTGGACACGACGCCGTTACGGCCGCTAGCGTCGACGAGGTAATCGAACTCTATGACGCCCGACGCGCCGTCGACCTTACGGGACCACCTCGCAGACACGGGCCGGCCCGGGTTAGCCAGTCGCGCCTCGTCGGTGAACTCGTCTGCATCAGCGTCGTAGGCAATCCAGTCGACAGCGTCTACCTTGGTGCCGTCAAAGATGTGGGCGCCGCTCACGCCCGCATGCCGAAACAACAAATCGTCGGCCTCGGACCGCACAACATTCCATGTGAACCCGCCGGGACCCAGCGTCGCACTAAAGTCGGTGTAGGCGGGCTTCTTTCCGCTAAGCTTGAAGCTGGCGCCAAACTTCTTTTCGAACCCGTGCCGTTCAAAATTGTCCTCTAGGTCGATGTAGCGGAGGAAGAATCTCAGGGAAGCCAACATGCTTTCGCCGATGTGGTAGCGCGGGAAGGTGTCGGCCTCGAGCACCGTCACGTCGACACCCTCGCGCGCGAGAACTGAGGCCGCGTATGATCCGGCCGGCCCGCCGCCGATCACGAGCACCGTAGTCTTTGTGGGGACTGACATTTAGGATTTCAGTGAATAAGGTGTGCGTATGTACCAGTAACCGCGTGTTGGAGTTGCTTTGGTCTGTTTCTACACATACCTATTAGATCCCATAGGCTATCTGCTTCAGCCTAGGTATTTTGCCAACCTCCCACACGGGAACAGGCTAGTATGAGAGTAAGTGCGAGGTTAAGCGCGATAGTCCGAAGCTGACATGCCGGTATGCACGTTGCCATACCATTTAGCTGGGTCTCGGATATGATGTTTACACTTTACAGCAGGTGGCGTTTTTGGAGTGTTACTGAGTACGTGGACACCGTGCACAAGCTTGGAGACTTTGGCACTGCGTATCGCGAGAATGGGAAGCATTTGGCCACGCTTTACGGCCGGCCTGTTGTTGATAGTCACCAGCGCATGGGGATGCAAGCAGTCGAAAAGGGTCTTGTGATTACCTGTGCTGAGAGAGTCCGAAGCCGTTGAGAATTGCCGGAAGAGACAAACCCAGCCGAGAACTCGTTCTAAATAGCCTGGTATTAGCCCGCGGTGGATCGTTACTGTCACCGTGCTACTTCGTTACGGTGAAGGTGACCCGTTCGAGATGAGTGCACCTGGCGCTAAGTGCGCTTTCCACAATTTTGGATGCGGGGGGTTGTTGAGCCGGAAAAAGATGGTGGTCGTGCATGAGGCCGATCAATGGACAGGAAATTTACCACCTTCAAATGGGCCCTAAGTCCTGGTGGATGGTTCCCGTTTTGCGACTGCTTGACGATGCTTACCATCGCCTTCCGCAATATGGCCCCATCGGAATACTTGTGAGTTTTAAATGCTGGCTGCTATCGGTGCCGGCTCTACGCAAGAGAATGAGCCGTAGGATGACTGGACTGCTCACAATGAGCGGCACGAAACTTTGGGCAACCGAACAATTCCATACGCGTACTATGTGCCCCGGTGACCCGACCAAAAGCCCTATACTCAAAGCAAACTATCCATTGCACTAAGGAATTTAAATCAGGTACTGACCGGGCAACCTAGACGACCGATGTCGATTTCTGCTCCGGATTAGTGATACAGCCTGGTGCTATGCGACGAACCTGGGCACACGACATTTCTTTTTCGTTCTCAATCCTGAGCTGGGGTGAACTGGGGGTGAGCTGTGGCTGATTTGTCTTGAGCGTTCCCTGGATTCTTTCCTAAAGTCGGGTAATCCCGTACACAGCTGCCGCACGGCCTTATTGGCCCCCTTTCAGTCCCTCCGGCTAAACTTTCTCCATCGGAGGGAAGCAGACGACGCGCAATCTGTAAGGATAGCTCCCGGGAAACCATTCTAGTCAAACCTAACCGCAATGGCTAGCAAGCGTGGTCACTTTGAGATCGAGCTCTCACAGCACGTCAGTCACCACCCCGCCAGCGCAGGCACCCACCAAGTTGCTGACACTGCTGAAGCTATCGCGAGGTGCAAACTCAGGTATTTCCATCTTAGGAAGACGGGCATCGGAGCGTGTAACTGACCTGACACTTCGAGCATGTGACACACCACTGACATCGCAGGTGAAAGACCAACTGATATGGGGAGCGTACCTGGCATCCGGAGCGCACTAATATCGGGAGCCGTATGGCAGACGTCATCGGGGCTGATGACACCTACACCTAACCCGAAGTTCGAGACCAGAGGCTCAGACCAGGCTCAGACTTTGATCCAGACTCCAGTGTTAGTGCCTGGAGTACTTCATCAGCGTACCTAGGGACCCCATGGCGCCTACCAGCAGTTGAGATTAGGTAGCCTTGAACGTGGTGTGCTGACCAATGCGGAGCTAGAGACAGATCATAGAGGAGGACTCCCAAAGGCTAACGCAGGCATTAGCGGTGTTCCTGCATGTCATGAGCACCCACCAAAACAGTTAATAATATTATTCGAAAATCTATACCTTGAGGACTATTCTAAAACTATCCCTTGGGAGTTATCAACCATCCCTTGAGAATTATCTAAAGAAAATCATTTGAGAATCATCTCAAAAGAGAAAGACTATATCTTGTCAAAGCTTATACGCACTCAGCTAGTACTCTACAATGTCCATGCCAATGCTCTCCGAATGTCATATCATCAGAATCCACCATACCCAAGAACTCGGAGAATGGCTTCTCCTCGCCAGTGCTGCTATAAAGTCATTAGTGGATCGCCCTAAACAACCCCCCCCCCCCGCCCCATCGCAAAAAAAAAAAAAAAAAAAAAGAAAGAAAAAAAAAAACCTCCGAGCACAAAGCAACTACAATGCCCGACGTGAACGGTAGCTGCAACGCTAGGCGAGCCACAAACCAAGCTGGTCACAACACGATAACCCGGAACAGAAACCAGCAGGGAGAGGTAAGCCGCAGCGCCAGACATTAATCAACCAGGAAAAAAAATCGCGGCCATGTCTCCCTCATCTGATTCTCCCTTGCCAACCAAATTAGCCAACACCAACACCATCGGTCCTGGTTCTGGTGACTACCTCTTCGCCGAAGACGGAAAGAACGACATTCGAATTGCTCTGAAGCTCCAGAAGGCGATATCCCATTATGTCGTTGGCTAATGATGTGATCCTTTACATATCCCAGGCGTCGGTCGTTGCGTTACGCGGCAGTGTACCCTGCATGATGGTTTCGCATTCGCATTCGCTATCAGTCCATAATCGCCATTAACACGCATGGTGTTATCAAAGAGACTTGGACGTACCTTGCATTCCACTTGGATGCTGTGATATTGATGGCTGAACGGGAGGTCTCAAAACCTCAAGTAAGCCTCCCCCCAGCTAGGTACACTAGCAGGGTAGGAGATTTTCGGCGGTGGTGGTGATGTTGACGCTCTTTCTTTCTGACCCATTCATAATTTTGGTCAAGCTCGCACGGGTCTGGGTGGTCGACCAGCTCGATTGGTCTGTCCTCGGGTTCTTGTTTCTTTACGCCGAGGCCTGGTTTGAAGAGTCGCTTGGAAGGTGGTTTCGATTCTCTTCTCTCCTGTTCCTCCCGCCGAGCTTTCATATCTTTCTCGGCTTCTTCCCTCAGACGCTGCCTCTCCTCGGCTGCTTTTTCCTCCTCGGCCCGGAGGCGTCTTTCGAACTCGTCGATTCTTTCTGCTATCCTTGCATCCATGCCATCCAGGTGCATATGTCGACGGCACCGCATCACCTCCGGCCCAGCGCTAGAAGCTCGAGATCTATGTCTTCCTAAGTGAACCCGCTCCAATCCAGTGCTGCTGAATGATCTCCTTCGCCTGCGACTGACATAGACAGACCGGTGGACTCGCAAGTCGTCTTCTTCCGAGCCATATTGGGATTGGTGTGGATCGCTGACTATCGGCATCTCTGGAGCTGGATGGGATCTCCGTGTCGCTCGCCCACGTGGCAGCTCATAGTGCGTTGAGTCTACTTCCCAGTCGCTCGGGTACTCTTCATGGTGGCTGGCGGTCCCTCCACCACATTCACCGTATTCATGTGACCGGCGCTCATAACTCTCGTGAAGATGATGATGATGATGGTGATGATTATGATGATGATGGTGATGATTATGATGATGATGAGGAGAAGGTGACTGTCCTTCATAATAAGAATCGGTGGACGAGCTTCGGGAAGAAGATGTGCATCGGCAAGGGGCATAAGAGCGAGAGGCAAGAGTATCCTTGAGCACGTCGATATCTCTTCTCATACTTTCAGCGGTATGACGAGATTCCATCTCTCGGAGTCGATTTTCCATCTCCTGTCGAAGTTTATTCGTTTCCAGGGTAGCTCGCTCCGCATCGCGATATTGACGCTCCCGATCTTGCTCGGCTTTCTTCTTTCTTTCCCTGGCGGATCCCAGATTATGCGGCACCGCGTGACGGCGGACAACCTATGTACGGCTTATTTAGTGTCTTTTCCAGCTTCTTCGAGTAGTGCAAAACTCACTGCATCGAAGGTCGCATCGACAGCTTCCTGCTGTAAATTCCCCGTCGGCGTCTCAGGCCATGAAATTCCCTCGGGACAGGCCCGGATGCAGAACTTGACCTTCTCCACGCCAAGAGGGTAGCCAAAGTCCGTCTTGGCTCGCACTTCGGCCGGCTTTCTGGGGCGCCACGGAGAGAACCGATCGCGGAGCGTCCATCCGAGCTCCCGTAGACGCGTCTTGACAACGAAGTCGAAGTGGAGGTACCTCTGCACGTTCTGCGTCGCGACATTTTCAAGGTCGATCTTGTCTGGGTCCACAATCCGGGTGACAGTAATGAGGAAGGTGACGCTCTCGTAAATCTCGGGCACCCAGAGACGGGGTTGGGCCTGAACCTGCCAGAACCAGTGCACGCAGCGTGAGTAGTAGAGGTCGCTTTCCCGAAAAGGGCAGAATTCCGGGGAAAAGGGACATTCGCAATCACAATCTTTTGCGTGCTGAGACTGGACCTGGAAGACGTGGTGATGTCGCGAGAGTCGTTGCGTTGTCTCTTCACCGTGGTACTCGCCGCCGTGTTCGAAATGCGATGGTCTTTTCTGATACCATCTTTCGTTGGAGAGTCCCGTAGTCCAAGAGTCCACATTTCGTTTAACCGTCAACTTCTCCTCTCGCCCGACTTGTATGGAAAGAGATGGTGTGACGGTAGGTATCGGAACAGTTCCGGATACGCCAAGCCCCGCCGATTTTGTCTTGGTAGACTCCTCGGTGACTTCGATCCCTGTTATGAGCGGGTTACCATCCGGAAGAACTTCGTGGACCTCGTCCTTATTGTGAAGATAGCGAAGAGAAACAAAGTCAAACAGTCGGTCGACCGTTTTGAAGTAGCCCATCTCGAATCCGTGGATTTTGACTTGGAGGTGGAAAGCGACGACGATGCGGTAGTGCCTTTTGGCGTCATTGTCGCGCTCAATCCGAACGACGCCTTGCACAACGCTGACGGATGTGTTTGCGCTCTTGCCACCGCCGACATTCTCGTGGAGAGGGAGCTCGCCAATGATTTTGTATTTGTTTTCTTCCTCCTTGTTGTCTGGGACCTCCGTGAGGGGTGTTATGAGATAACCTGCGGGTGGGGACGGAGACATTTTGAGCTTTGAGTTGGAATTGTTTTTGCCAGAGTGGAGTTGAGCAGCACACATCTTCAGATAGCCCGGCAATCGAATTGCGGAGTATTAAGTTCCAGGTTTGCATCCTCGCCGGCCCAGGCCTGACTCGGAGCACATTGCGTGTTGCGGGCTGTCCTGTCCCGGTGCCGTGTTGAGCAGGAGACACCGAGTGGCAGACCTCGGGGGAGGTGAGCTGCATTCCGCGGGCTTCATATGTGAAGGCTTCATTGGTCGAAATTGCGGGACGGAGGGAAGGTGCAACCCCAGTTTTCTGCGCCAGTCATGATACAGACCTCAACATCATCACGCCACAGGGTCAAAGAATGCGACAGATCTGCCATAAATACCTCGTGGCTGGCTTGGCTGGCTTGGCGCGCCACCAAAGAACTGTAGGAACGCCACGACTGATGAGGAATCAGGGAATTATCAGAACCAGCAAGCCACGATTCGGGATGGTAGAAGGAAAAGGACATCTTATGTGCCTGCCTAGCGCACTATTCCCCCACCCTCTTCACCTTCCGCCTTTGCCCCGTCCCTGCTCGCCTCATTCTCAGTACGTGCACCCCACAATCTCAAACCATAACCCTTCGTTCTCGAAGCACTTTGTAACCTCACTCCATTTGCTCGCTGGCCATGGCTCCCACTCATGAAAATCCCACGCCGTTCCCGAGTCCGAAGTAAAGTCAAAGTCAATCATCACCTTCTTGAGCGCATTGCTACGGTACCAAACGTCTCAAACAAGTTTTCCGCTTGGCCTGCGTCAAACTGCTCGCTTCCCTGCTCGGTACACCAAGCTTGAAAGTCAGAAACCTCCAACTTGGGACAAGCCTTCAACAGCACCTCCAACACTCCCGCTTTCACCACGCTCGCTCGCAGCTGTAAATCTTTCAACTCTCCCAATCTCAACTCCGACCTGCCTGTGGGATATTACACAGTCGGATACGCCTCCCAGACAACAGCACTCCCCCTGAACACCTCCAAATTTGGTGGGACATACTAGTTTTGCAACCTACTTACCAATCCGGGGACGTATTTCAGGATCGGCATAGTTATTCTCACCCGAACCCTTCCGCTGGACGAGAACGATTTTGCGGATATCGGCACCATATAGGAAGTGGAGCCCAGCTCTTTCAACTCAGAAGGTATCCAAGAGACCGTACAGTATTTTAATTCGGCGGCTCTGTTCATAGAGGCTGGGGGGTATCTACTTCGTGAGGTAGAACGGGCAAAAACTCGCAGCCAAGCAGCAGAATTGCTTTTCAGTTCCTGTCATGTGACTAGCGCTGATGACGACCACGTTAACAATTTTTCTCTCTGGGCTGGAGTCTGCCTCATGCACTGCCCGTTGGGCTGGGAGCACAGCCCAGTCGTCAACCTATCAACGAACACGTTCGCGCACGATGGCGCACAACCCCGCCTGGTTTCGGCTGGGGGCCTTTACATCTTGCGGCAAATCCAAATGCTCAAGGCCTGCAACTGTCTTTAATCACCTTGAGCGGTCCAACTTCGTTTTCTCCCGCTAAACCGAGTCACCAACGGATCATCAGCCATGTCTCGCCCATCTCAGGAAGGCCAAGGCGGCGCTGCCAGTGAGGCCGATGCTGCGTCTCAAGCTGGACAGGAGGGTCCGTCCGGAGACGCCGACGCAGTTCCCCGCTCCGACGTAGTGAGCGGGATATTCAAGGAAGCAATTGGCTCATTTATGGCGAGCCTGCCAGCAGCCGATAGAGACAACTTTACACAATATAACGATGCACAGTCCATGATGTCGTCAATCACGTCGATCGCCGAAGCCCACCCGATCCACGGCAGTCGGCTGACGGCGGCCTGTCGCAAGTTCCAGGTCTTCGTGGATCATATCAAGTCTTACTTTGATGTTGTTGAGATCTTCGTCCAAGTGAAGCCTGAATACTTGGCTCTGATATGGGGCTCTCTGAGGCTGATCTTCAAGGTAGGTACTTGAGTTTTCTCTCTTGTATCTTCCTCTGCCCACTCCGTCTGATGGCGACCAGCTCAGCACAAATTATATCAACTTCCTCGAGAGAATGGCAGAAATGTTCGCCGATATCGCCGCCCACCTTCCGGCATACGAAGAATTCGTCGTCGTGCTTCAGACGAGAGCTGCTGCGCGGAACGCGTCTTATCCAAGACTAACAAAGGCTCTCGGCCTCGTCTATCTCGATATCGTCCGCTTTTGCCACAGCGCCTACATGTTGTTTGGTAACAAGGAACGAAGTATGGTGTTATCTTCGTTGACCTCGGCATTCACTGACATGTCGAATCAGGCATTAGAGTCAAGCTCAGTCTGGTTGGCAGGTTGCTGTGGAAGCCTTTCGACGTGCAGTACGACTCATTGCTGTTAAGGCTTGGGCAGCACAAGAAGATATTCGAGCTCGAGGTGTCCCTAGCGTCGACTGTGGAGGCTGCTAGAATCCTTGACCGACTAGAGGAGAATCTCAAGGATGCGGAAAGGAGCCTTCTATCCAACGGAAAACAAGATCCAAGACAAGAAAAAGCGGAGAAGGGACAGGAGGCTGAGAGAAGAGGTAAGTGCACACGGCGTGATGAACCAGACAAAGTACACAGCGGAAGCTGATCGAAACCTGGAACCTAGCGAATCGCGTCAAGATCCTCAAAGAATGGGTGCAGTCGTCCAGGTGGACGGAACGCCTTGAACAGGCGCGGGGCAACAGGGAAAGCAGGACTGGCACATGGATTCTCTCAAATGAGACTTATGCCAATTGGCGAGGCATCAGTGCGGCGCCCGGAAAGTCCTTGGGTTCGAGGACCTTGACTATCCAAGGTAAAGCTTATTTTAATTCCCCGGCTTAGTGGCCTCAGATGGTGTTCTGTGGTTAACGCGTCTTTTTTGTGGCACAGGAAAACCTGGATATGGCAAGACGGTCTTGAGCTCGGTGATCATCGAAGACCTTGGGGCGTATGCCATCGATGCAAACTGTATCGCAACACACTCAGGACGCTCGGTTGTCTTCTATCACTTCGATCGACGGCGCGGGGATGCAAACACGCCGTCGGACGCCTTAAGAGCTATGCTCACACAGCTCTTGCATCTCCATCGCCTGAACGAGCGGGCGATAGATGTAGCTTCGGTTATCTTTAGAAGGAGTGACACTGGAGAGACTAGAGCGACGAATGACGAAGTGATGGCAGTGCTGGAGGTACTCCTTGACCAGCTAAAGTTCACTTACCTTGTCTTCGATGGCTTGGACGAGTGTTCAGACCCCGGTGGACTCTTCAGGAAACTGGAAGCCGTCGCTTCGCGGTCAGTGACATCGGCCGTTCTTTTCCTAGGACGTCCAACTGTCCAACTACCAGCGCGGATGGCCAAAGAATGTTTCGCTATCGACCTTGAAAAGGAGCATCCGCAGCATATCGACGACATGAAGCAAGCTCTCCGTCCACAGCTGGAAGAGCTCGCAGAGGAGGACCTGTTTCCAGAAGAGCTAGACTTCGACGAGACCATTGAAGAGATAACGGCCCGCGCTAACGGAATGTTCCTATGGGTCAGACTTTTGGCTGAATACCTCAAGCTCCCGTCGCTGACGGCAAGGGACCGAGTGCACGCTATCAAAAACCTCGCTCGGTTGGAAGGCTTGGATCAAATGTACGCGGCAATCTTTGAGACGCTCGAGGTCCAGTTCCCAGGGGCATCGCTGGCCACAGTGTCCAAGCTGTTTCAGTTCGTGGCATACTCGCACCGTACACTCCAAATCGCAGAGCTGCATCACGCCATTTCCGTTCCCTTGGACCGGGCGCAGACGAAAAGTGATATCATCCCCAGGTTTACGAAATCCATCGGATCTCTGTCAGGATCGCTGATCGAGTTATCCAGGGACGGAACAGTACAATTCATCCACCTCTCGGCCCAGGAGTACTTCGTCAGCACGTCAAGGGGGCAGCAGACCAGCCATCGCAAACTATTGACCAACGAAGAGCAAGCCCATCGCAGCATTGCGGCAACTTGCTTGTCCTATCTCTGCCATACAGTCCCGCATCGACCACTTGGGGGCTCATCGCAGACCATACCAAGCGCTGTCTTGGTCAGCCTAAAGTATCCGCTTCTCAAGTATTCAGCGGAGTCATGGGGACGTCACCTTGCTGGAGCATTCAAGCATCTACTCGGAAAACAGGTATCCCAGACGGCTGGCGATGTCTCCTGGCAAGAGTTGGCTGCTCTGCTTCGGTGTTTTCTTGAGTCCGCGGAAACTACGACTTTGTGGATTGAGGCGTCCTTTCTTTACGGTCTGGAGCCAGCTGTTCCAAGTTTGCCAGATTTCGAATCAGTTATCAAGCCTCTCTTCGAGCCACAATCGACAGCTCTCGATCTCCTCCGGAGCTCTATTGACGACCTTCAGGAGTTCAGCCGGGACTTGACAGCGCTAATCCAATCGTGGTCATATATCCTATCGCAGGAGCCAAACGAGATGTGGGAGCCCAGCGTCCCGGTCTTTACAGAGTCGCGGTTCTGGCTCTCCACTACCAAGGCGCGAAAACGTGGACTTGAGGCTTCATCGGTCACCCAAACGACACCGGCGGAGGATTTCATCATTGTGCGCTCCCGGTTATCGCATTGCGGGACCGAAATGGGCGTTGTCAAGCTGCTTCCACCACGGTAAGTTGCTGGCTTGGTTTCGGGGGATCAACCGGCGTGTTTGAAAAGTAGCCATCTAATATAACGCAACAGGAAATGGATAAACGAGCTTGATAAGCCCGACGAGAAGCAATCCCATGCGAAACATGAAGGCAACGACAATGACACTTGGAGGGCCAGATACGATCTTTGGTCTCTTCAGACGGATACTATCATTCATACCCTCGAGCTGCAACTCGGGAACGAGCTTCCATCTCCAGTAGAGTCCTTAAGCGAGATGAAATCCCGCCGTCGCAGGAAATACCGTCGTCTGGACGAGGATCTTGATGAGGAGGATATAGAGGATTTTTCACACCGCGCGCGTATATCTTTGCCACTCGATATCAGCGAAGACCTCCGACGTCTGGTCATTCTGAACAACGCCGTGGTAATCAGACCGAACGTTGAAGCCGAGATACCAACCTATTTCTCCCAAGTGCTCGACCTAAGCACGGAAGCTACCGAGTCGATCCGGCATCAGGAAGTCATCTTGTTCTCGCGGGAATTTGAAAGCTTCTCTGCAGGCTACCACATTATACTCAGCCCGTCAGGCAAATACATGGCCGTCGTACATGAGTCCTTGTGGGAGGCAGACAAAGACGGCACGGGGTATCCCGTGCTATGGTTGCTGCAGATTCTAGTTGACCAAAACTTTGATAGCTCGGCGGGAGGGTCGGGAGATTGTCCAGAGTACGCGCTCGTCGCGGCAACCAGACTATTCTCTGTCCCCGAAGTCTCCCTGTTATCCCCCATCCGAGGCATCGCCTTTCATCCGCATGCCCCACGTCTCGCCTTCCCGCAGGTAGTTAACGGGCTGCCTCAGACCTACATCTGGGACTTTGAAGAACCCATTACTCTGCCTGCTGACGATACCATCGATAAGCCGCTCAACCCGTTCCCCCTTCATGATCCGCCCATCATCGACCCCGCATTCTCTGACCCCGACGGCGAGTACCTATACGGCACCGACGCGCCCTTCGAGTTCGGCGCCGGTGCAATATCACGCCAGAATCTACGCGGGTTCGGCAAGCCGCTCATCGTCAAGGTCCCACACGAGCGCGTCAGGGCCCGCTCGTCGTATCCGGACCCCAAAGCGCAAGACAAGGGCAAGGGCAAGGAAACAACGGTAGTGTCCTCCATCCAAACCAATCCTTCCCAAGGGCTCCGCAGCATGAGGGCGGCAGCCATGGAATTGGCGGCACGTCCGAAACCACCGGTCCAGAGGGCCAACGTTTTGTCGTTTGACAAAGACGGCAAAGGCGTCGCGCATATATCCCAGCTGCAGCAGCTGGATAGCGAGGGCGCCGTGGTACTCAACACGCTGGGGACTGACGGTCATTTGAAGTCCGAGACGCTGAGCAGACTGCCGGCTGAGATGGCCGCTTGTGCATCCGTCTCGTTCATTCACTCTGGGCCTGGCGTAAGGGCCGGATCGGCTAGGATCGTGATTGATAAGGCAGCTCGACGGTCGTACGGCCGGGCAGACCTGAACAAGAGCGCATTGCCGGCCATTGTGGAGAGAGAACGGGATAGTATTCCCAGCTTCGTCACCAAAGTTGACTTGGCTTTAGAGATGGAGCCCCACGGCTCGGCGACAAGAGCGTTGGTAGAGCGCGGGAAAGGAAGTAGCGATCGGGCTCATGCCACGCAGTGAATTTGTCCAGATTTTTCATCCATTCGAATGATACATCTTTTACTCAAGTCACTAGGAATGGAAACAGTATACGTACCCAGAGACACACAGCTTAACAGTCCTGCCCTTATCTACTTTGGCCCTAGGAAGGCGTCTGTACGTCTATTGTAGGGTGTAAGGGTAGAAAGAGACAGCTAGTGGTAGCTAACTGTTTTTCAATTAAGTATTATGCCCTCTCTCCACCGAATAATTACTGTCGCTTTAGCAGCGAAGGCCAGGGCCAAATACATCACGCCGTCTGCGTGAACAAGTAAATACAGTCCGTTTAACAGCCGATAGCAAGTATAATAAACTACCCCTCAATCTACCAGGCGCGTTCTGGAGAGCGAAATTTCAGCTTGGCACATCTTGGCGACAAATGAGAGGACAGGTACGATGTTTACCGGGAGCGGGAGAAGGTGCACGGCAGCGACTCGGATCACGACGGAGATCAACATCAGATGGATTACGATGACCGTCATTGACAGGATGACCGTGGCAACGGGTACGATCCCTAAGGCCTGTCTCTGACAGCCTCTTGTAATCCACCCAGTTTGTTCAAGAGCCCCAAAGTCGATTTCACTCTAACTGTATCGGAGGACCCCACAATTTCGAGAGCGCAGCCGAGAAGCAGGTCTTTAGACGCGGCCCTGGATTGAGCAGGATCTCCGAGTTGCCAGACTAACCCTTTCTTCAGTTTTTTTCACCTGGAAGACGTCATTTCATCTCATAACGGGCAGAGGTATTCAAAGCTAGGAGGAAAGACACACAGGCTCCGAGAGCCCAAACGTGGATATGTAAGCATCCGAAACTGACCACAGCTTGCAGGTATACTATATTATGGACCATCGCGGCAGCTAATGAGGCTCTATCCTCGTTGATGCCAAGTGGCTCTGGAGAAGCAGTATTCGATGTAAACCCATGGCCAGACGCCGTCAATCGTACACTCCCGGACGAGACCACGACCAACGAACTCGACGTGAAGGACGCCAATCACTAAATACTACCACCGAATTGGAGTTTCTCGCTATCTCGGAAGCCAAGAAAGTTACAAAGGATGAGTTTCCAGTCTGGACATAGTACAATACATCCTCAAGGAACGGATTAAGTCTCAGTGAGATCTGTTTTATCCTTTCTGAGCACTTATTGATGATTTTTATCGTCTATGCTGGGTAGTAATAAGAACCTGGAAGGTTACGTTGCTAGGATACGAGGGGCACCCTAAAATATACAGTGTCAAGGGAATAAAAAAAGATATCCGATGACCTTAGCCGCTTATTTAATGTAAAACAACAGAACCTGCTATAGGCTAGCAAAATTAAAGCTTATATTTCAACTGGGGACAGAGAGATATACCAGGTATCCTTAATATTATTAGATAAAAGGTTCGCTGGAATACCGGTAGGCGCGTTGTCGGTCGGGCTCGGTCGGGCTCGGTGGGGAACGGCGGTTCTCGGCTTTAGTAAGCAGCTTGCGGAGTTAGCACAGGCACGGCTTGCAAATTTGCAAATATTTGCAAATTAACAAATGGTCCGAGCTCCCCCTATCCCTCAATATCAACACCCAGCACAACAAGCCCACAACTCCAAGGAATAGCAAAGGCAAACGCAAAACACTCAATCATCAATCCGTCCTTTCAATCTCTCGCGCGTTCGCTCATCCATCTAATCCCTCAGGGGATCAAGTCTGTCGAAATGCACTTCTTACTACATTTGTATGTGCACGTGCATTACGCGTGCTTACCTGAACAGATAAGACCCTCTCGATAACGACGATGAAGATGAACTGGCCAGTTGGTTGAACAATTGTTGCCGTGGAAGGTGCGAAAGAGCAACTTGGACCATTGGGAACCACTTTGGAGGCAAGATCAGCCGACGCTCAAGCAATCAAATTGTTCAAAGTCGTGCACCTCTCGAAAATTCTTCTGGACTTGCTCCTTCTTTCAATTTCCCGTGACATTGCCGTGATTGCGCCACGACCACGGATTACCAACTCCCTGACGATCTGCGACGCCAGAAATGAATTCAGTCGGCGAGTCCTCTCAAAGGCCCAAGTCGTCTGCTGGGAACGTGATGCGACCGACAAGCGATGATGCGTCTCTGCGCCGGGCGATCGATGAGTTGAGGGCGCTGGCTGAGCGGCTCTCCAGCCTGGACAAAGAGGCAGAAATTCAGGCATCAAACGTATACCGGGACGTCGTCACAGCATATCGTCAAACGAAGCCCGACCAGGCATTTCCGCTGTGGCTCGATGCCAACGCCCCAGCTGCAGTTCTTGATCGTGTGCTCGAAGCGAAGTTCAAGCGCCACTTTGATGGACTCAAGTCCTTTATCCGCAAAGCCATCTCCGAGATCGTTGAGACTTGGGGCAGGAGCGTGTGGTTTTTCTACTGCCGATTTGGTCCACGCATTGCCAGTTCCAGGGACTGCGTCGAGAGGATCCGAAATCTTGTCAACAATCGCCGAGACCTCTCTGTTGACGCCATCTACAACGAGATTCTTGATGCCCGCGCCGAGCGACTCGGACCAGAACGTTACACGGTCCTATTTGATGTTGAGCAAGACGCTGTGGTGGTGTTCAGGCCGATGGATATCAAGACAGCTATTGGCCGATTGTGTGAGTGTCTGCCCGTCTTATGGTTGTTCGTCTTGGGATACGATGAGCTTACCGCAGATCTATCCAGCGGATGATACATTCCAAAGTGAATATGGCGCAGGTATCTCGAGGGCCGCGTCATATGTGAATGGCGGACGTCTATCGGCTGACATCCCCGATGACCCCATGCAGTCGGATGGCTCAGGGTCGGACATGGAGGTGGTGGCCAGCCAGAACAACACACCAGTTGAATCTCTGCCACAGGAGGAGAGATCGGCACCCCATAAACGACGACGCGTCAACTCCACACACAACCCATCGAGACCTTCCACTCCGCGCCCTGTCGATGCAATTCCGCCTGCCTCGAGCCCATTCTCGCTGGAAGGTGGACGCAGCATCATTGACTGCGATACTACTTTCGGCGACGCTCTGAGACCAGGAACACCGAGTGCTGTGCCACAGGATCGGTGGGAACATGTTGCCGCCCGTCACCCTGATGGCAATTCGCTAGATATATCGGAACTGGGACCCCCAGAGATCGTCGAGTCGCCTCATGCCGCCACTTTCCAAACGGACCCAGACACTCCGGCGGCGCCGGTACCCAAGCATCAAGTTTCCCAGGTGGCGAGTCAGGTTTCGTCCAAGCACGCGCTTGGCCAGGGCCGGGTCCCCTATGATAACCTTGAGAATCTTGAGGATGTGATCAGACCAGAGGACAGAGCGCGGTTCTTTGGAAGGAGCACAGCAGGCTGGTTTAACGACGCCATAATGAACTTGGTTGCCGAAATGCTTGTTACAGTTGACAGCCGAGCCCACACACTGAGCAGCGGGCTCTTGGGAAGGCCGGTGAACAGCAGCAACATCAAGGACAGGTTTCTCAACGAGGATGCGATCATATTCCTAACGGCGAATATTGACGGCAACCACTGGGTTCTTTTGGAGGTTGATGTTCAGCTCAAGACCGTCTCCGTCTTCGATTCGAGCAGCCCTTC
Organism: Echria macrotheca; assembly: GCA_030411725.1. Lineage (NCBI taxonomy): Eukaryota > Fungi > Ascomycota > Sordariomycetes > Sordariales > Schizotheciaceae > Echria > Echria macrotheca. The sequence continues at coordinate 57,556 of MU839856.1, read as the reverse complement.
CGTCTTGCAACCCTGCGCCGACACAATCGCACGACATTTTGTCTCTACCTGGCTGCCACCCACAAGAAACAAACCTGATGATTGGACTTTTGTTGCGACAATCTGCCCCCATCAGCCAAATACGACCGACTGCGGACCGTTTGCCCTCGGGTGTCTGTGCTACCGCATATCCGGGCTCAAGGTCCCGGATCGCTTCAATGCCAGTGTGCTGCGCGCCTTCTTCAGCGTTCTTTGCAGCGACGACAACGCCTCTCTATGGGAATCGCTGCCTCATGACGTCAAGTCAAGACCTGAGCCCCGAGGCTGCGATGTCTCTCTCCCCCACGAGCTACCCACTCTGCAAGATCTATCCGGGCAGTCTCTCAGGGCACTGGACGCTGTTGTGCAGCAAATGGAGGACATGACAGACTCGGTAAGGAGCGCGGTGGCGGCCTTCAGAGACGAGCAAGAAGAGGCAATGCTTGGACTCATTGGTGATATCGAGGCCTGGACCCGCATCATTCGCGATCTGTCTGACAAAGCCACCACCAGCGCACAAGATCTTCGACGATCGTTGAAGGCTCAGTCCGCAGATGTCAAGGAGCTCGAGCGAATGGCTACTGCCGCTCAAAGACTTTCGGTGACTCGTGGGAGCGCCTACCTCGGCCACGCCAGGGCGGATCTAGTCCTGGCTCAAGCGGTGCAGCGATACACGGTTTTTCGACAAAAGCGATTATGGCAACTATTGTCAAGGCTGGAACGGTTACGCCCAGCAGAGGCCATCTTTGGATTGCAGAGTGCCATGGATGACATGTAGCAGAACGGAACAATAGCTCAGGTAGACGAGAATGCACGCCGTAACAACCGAGGAGGGAACCATGTTGACGAAGTAGCGAGAAGTCTCTCTTACCTATTTTGGCACACCTATTCTAACCACACCAGCAAATCATCGTGCAAGTCCGCCAGCTACTTGTATACTCGCGTAAGACCACCTGCTCGCAGAGGTGTGTTCTCGAAAAGGGGACTTGTGCAAGATAGCATTCTGTGGTCGTTCGTTAGCGGCACCTTTGGGTGACACGTGGTGGAAGGTTTGACTCCAAACATTTTTTGGTGCAAATCCCATACAAAATTGTTGGAGTCAAAGCTTCCATGGTTGGCGGGCTTGCGACACTCAGCGCCATGATTGGCTGCTGAGGCGGTGCTCGCTTGGCGCTGTGATGAAGTGGTCTGAGCTTCTCCAAGGGAGATTCGCTGCTGCGTCATCAAGAATCTTCCCTCGCAATTCACTCGCTCATCAGCACGCAAACTTCCATCGCAACCGAAAGATTTGCTGCGCAAATGCACAGGGATGAATACCCCAACCCGTCAAACACTAGCAACACCCCCATCATCCGAATCGCTAGAAATCCGTGAGTTTGCAGCCTGTCTCTCGCAGCGACTGGAAACGGTCGCTGTCGATGGAGCCGCTGTGGTCGCGCGACAGCAAAGAACCCCGACACCCGAATTCGAGCCGCTGCCGCCACATGCAGTCATCGTGGAGTCGTTCCAGTGGGAATGCGAGGGTTTGCGCAGCAGCTTTCCGAACCACAGCGCCGACAAGCACCGCAAACGCATTGAGGATCCTGCATATTGGGAGCTGGAGTGTCGGCAGTATCGCAACGCCCTCGATCACGTCCTAAGGGAAAGGGTCGGTGACGGGAAACCTCTGGCCCTTGCGTACCAGAAACTGCTTCGCCATGCCGGTCTCTCTGCGGCCGAGATCAGAGCCCTGCGGTCCTCCATCTCGGACCAACACTATTGGAAAACGGAGGCCGATATGTTGCGGGCCGAGGTCGCCGCCCAGGAACACAAGATGCGTCTCGAGCTCCGTCGACAGCGCGTCCAGCCCCCGTTACCCGCAAAGCAACCTGAGCTTGAAACCAATGAACGACCTCCTTCGGATAACTGCATCGCGCGACGCACCCGGGCCCAGACACGGCGCGCGGCGAGAATGCGCTAACAGCAAACTCGGTCGACGCCACTCGTGCCTACCCCGCTCGTCTGTTATGCCCAGCAACGCGTTGTGTGAGGTTTCCACGCGTTGGGCAGCACATCCGAGCGCCGTGTGTCGAAAGGGGCCCGCCGTTATCGGTTTACCATGACTGACAAAAACAACCCACCTCTCGACCTCTCTCGCGTTGTCCTGATCCTCGGCTCCTTTGTCGGGGTCGACGATATTCTGCAGCTCTCTGAGAACTCGAGATACTCCTTCGCCCCATCCAGCGACTGGCCCGATGGTTGGATGGGAGGCCAACCCTGCCATGAGCTGTCACCGCCATATCTAGCCCTGACAATTGGCGAGCATCTCTTCGAACCGCAGGGGTGGGTGCTGGGGTCCAACAGCGATGCCGATGTCTGCGACCTCCAGGTCGCCGCCGACAACCAGACGGGCATCAGTGGCCGTCATCTCCGTATCGACATCAGCCCGGTCAGCCACAACCCGCGCGTGGCATCTTTCAAGCGTCCCATCCGTGTTCACGATACCACCTCCAACCGCGTCATGGTCTGCAACCCTGGCGAGACCAGAGAGCTTTCTGCCCCTGTTATTCTCGATCTCGGTCCCGTCCGCATCCGCGCATGGCCCCCTGTACGAAATGCGCTTGAGGCTCGGCGCTACCGGGAATCGGCCCTTGGCTTCAGCAAGGACATTTTGGAGTCGGTCCCAAGGTACATCCCCTCCATCGAAAGCCGACATCCCGAGACCCAAACAAGCAACACGAGATGCGGCAAGCACGGGACTGTTTACGTGCGTGTGACCGGCACCGAGAGCAGGGGGGCCTCCGCTTCGGTCATGATGGTGCGTGAAATCACATCCGGGCGCATCTTCGGCGCCAAGGAACCATTCTATCGAGCTAGCGATGACCACGACAGAGCACGAGAACGTCTGGAGAGTTTGCAGCGCGAGTTTAACCATATTGTCGGGCTGGATCACCCACACATCATGAATGTCCTCGAACTGGTCCACGCAGACGACCCCACATTGCCCCCTTGGATGATCGTCGAGTACATCCCAACGAACCTCAGCGATATCTTGCATACACTTGAAGACGAGCAGAAGCCAATCGTCCTGCTTCACCTGGCCAGTGCTCTTCACTACATGCATTCCTGCGGATTGGCCCATCGAGATGTCAAGCCCGCCAATGTTCTTGTCCAGATGGAACCAACCTTCGCCGTCAAGCTCGCTGACTTTGGGACTTCGAGGAATGGGGGCAGCTCTGGAGAGATGGAAACCTTCACCGGCACACCGGCATACATGGCCCCAGAACTGTTCGCCGAACGTCGATCCTACACCAACAAAGTCGACATGTGGGCGCTGGGCCTAGTTGCTCTTCAGGTTTTCACTTCCTGGAGTGTCGTGCCTGTCGCCGACCGATCGAACAGCTTCTTTGATCCCTGGATGCGTGGCGTTGTGATCCCGCGCATTCGGCAAGCCCCTGACACCATCCAACCTTTGCTGGTCAATATGTTACGGAAGGATCCGCGACGGAGGATTGATGCCGACGTCTGCCTAGCCTGGCTCTCTGATCGCTTGGGGGATGGAAGCGATGTGGGAGATGGGGATGAAGGAGGATTCCAGGGAGACAAGTCGGAGGATTTCGAACACGAAAGTGCTCTTCGATTGCGAAGCCCGAATCCTTCGCTGTCCACAAATCGTGCCAAGGCCTGCTCTACAGAGATGGAGACCACCTCGGCTGCATCAACGCCACCGCATCAGGACGACCACGCAGCCACCGACGCTGGGGCTTATGCGCCGGAACTGGGGCTTGATGTAGACTGGTACCTCGAGCACGACTGGCAAGATGAGAGTGACGATGTGGGCTGTACGCATGCGTGTCCATAAAAGGGTCAATCAATATTCTGTCGGAGGGTGCAACACGAGGGCGGAAAGAAGCCGGAAAGATTTCCGGTATATTGATATATACCCACCATGATCAACTCCTCTTGCCAGGGTTGGGTGCATCATTGAAGACTCGGATTTGACAGAATCTTGATTGTCCTCAAGACAAAACCATCGGTAGCTGGTTTTATTCCACTCTTTTCTTCCTCGGGCCTCTTACACATGACCCGGTGTCCTGGGTTCAGTGCCCTTCGTGTCCAGACTCCAGACGCCGAGCAAATTCTAGATTTAACTTCGCGATTTGCGAATCCCGAGTCCCAACCTCTGGAACCCAGAGCCCCATTGACCACATCCGTACCGTCTCGGGATACAACATGGCGCCTGCGCGGAACACAACCTTTTGAGACTTTCTAACACGGCCATGCGTGCTCTCGTTTAAAGCCAACCCATTGGAGCCCCCCTGCCAGTACCCGAAAAGCTACCCAACCAATCATCCAAATGTCCTGGATCTGTCCTGAACCAACTCTCCACCTGTGACGGAAGATCGCGTATGGTGTCGATGCTTGGGGCTGGCATCCTCAGATTCGACCCCCAACGTCGAGAGATGGTCCTTGAGACGAGAGCGGCGAGGATCGCGTCGACGACAAACCCGAACATTACCCGTCTCAGTTTTCTGGCTCTTGGTCTCCACCCACCCGGGTTGAAACGACGACCATGTCTCCTCCGTTGGTTCGGTAATATGGGAACTGGTGCTGCAGGGGCAGCTCTCGGTGGTGCAGGCCCTGGTAGTGGCATTGCCTTCGGGACGTTCTGCATCCAGCGCCGCATATCGGGGCCTATGAACTTCCCCCATGTTGCGTTGCTTGTTGGCCTCCACTTGATGGGCACGAATTGGGGGCCTGCCGTATTACGTGCCCATGCGAGCATGGCCGGGGTGATGTCATTGAGACGGGGTTTGTGGCGATGGCCAGCGGCCAGGCCCTTGAGCTCGAAGTGATAGGAGAGAAGACGGCGGGCGTAGAGATCGTAGGGTATCACGTATGGAGCCATGTGAGCATTTCGCCTGTTCTCTTGGAGGGGGGCGACGCGAGTTTGTTAGGACCCAAGGACACCGCAAATGGGGACGAAGTCTCGACACAAAGAAGCCGGATGCGGCAAACAAACAGCCATAACTTTAAACTCACACGCTCCTGCAGATACACCCACGAATAAACAAAGAAAATGGTATCCAATCAAGACAGACATCGTCAGAAACACGCCCACCGTCGCAGCGCAGCACCCAAGAGACTAGCCTCGCGTCGTGGTAAATTGAGTCTCACCCACATCCTCCATCTAGTGCCGGTTTGCAGACCACCACGAGGCCGGCCGCCGCACCTCGCCGCCCAGAACGCACGCAGACACCAAACCATCCAAATTGGACAGCGGTCTCTGGTCCGTCTCGGCCGCGCCAGTGCCGCGTTACCTGCCAAGAAGGAATCTGCTCGCCCGCAAGGCGAGTCTATGGTCCGACAAAATTTTCCCAGTCAACAAAGACAGTCGCAAGGGGCTCTCACCTTTACGCGCAAAGGGGCCGAAGAGCCCCACAGCGCTCAGGAGAATCGGTAGTAGACAAGGGAGAAACAAAAACAGAGAGAGAAAAAAAAGATCAAGAACCCCTTCGAAAGCCCAACTTCACTTCATGCCTCCTTTTCCCCATCGAGTCCTAAGTTTCCCCACATTTGTCCATCTCCCAATATACGTGAGTGTAAGAGGCGGCGTCACACCTGCATGAGAAAGCCTGCGATGGAGTAGAGCTTGCAGAAAACCTCCAGCTCGTGACGGAGCGTGTGGTGCAAAGCTATATGGTCCGTTATGTGAGGTTGTGAGTTTTTGTGCTTGTTTTGCTTTGGCAGGGAGAAATTTTCGCTGCTCTGAGAAAGGGCGATATTCTTTCTCGCGGTGGGCGACTTCAGGTGTTACTTTGGCGATTTGATATGTCAGCGGCTATCCTCAACTGTTAAAGCCGAAGGACAAGGGGGTTCATCATCGGGGATCCGGGAAGAGAGCGCAGCTGCGGGAAGCAGAATGGGAGAACGAACCCGCTTTGTTACTTTCTCTCGTTTCTTTGGGAGTAAAGCTCCTTCCCGATGAGATATGATTCTGTTTCGTGGCTGCCGTCTGGTCTTGTTGGCGCAATGTTAATTCCCTTGTCCAAATATGCTGGCTGTAAATGCCTACCCTCATGGATGACGTGTTGTCGCGAAGAGAGCAAATATGAGCCAAGGTGGCATGAGTCTTTGGTGGCTTTGATAGTCAGTCCCCTTCTCTCTCTTCCCTGCCATCAACACATGAAACAAAGCCTTGGCCTGCATTGGAAATGTGCCGTGGGTGGTGTAGGTGGCTTAGACGAAGATGGATGAGAATATGAAAGTGAAGGAACCGCCCGGGGTTTGGGCCGACAATGAGCATTAAGAGTGCCCTGACTGGCATCAGAAAGAGAGGGGACCAATTATTGAGCCAACAAAAGCAATCAGGAACTCGCTAGGACTTTATATCAATGAATGGGGCTTCAATTATGTACAAAGGGTCTAGGTATCCGCTCGCTCTGCTGACATGGGCTTCATTCCATGTAAGAGGTACCTGGAGATGTTCGAGATTTCCGTCATCCTATCTGGCCCATTTGTTGTCTTGTCTCTTGCAACTAGTAGCGACCGCCATTTCCGTCCGTCTAGATGGCTTGGGGATCAACATGGCTTACTCAGATTCCCCGGCTGCGATGTTCTACCTGGGTTTGTCTGGCTGGAACATGGACGAGCCTGTCAAGTGCCGGCTCTGGGCGGAGATGATTGAAAGCCAGAGACATTGCTGATTTGGCCCAAACTTCAAAGATATTAAGAGAAAGAAAACTGAAATATCTGCAGCAGGACACAGCGACGGCGATGCAAAGGTGCTGCAGTGCTGCAGGTTGCTTTGTGTCTTGCATCCGACCATCAGACAAGCTACGCTATGCATGTTTCAAAGAACAGTCTTGCGGTCAGAGGGTTCTGCCATCAAGTGTCTCGCAGATAACCAAGCAACCTGAATCGATGGAAATAGTGCTTCAGTGAAAGGTTCCCATCTTTCTGCTGGACGCCTAAGACGCCACCATCAAGACACCAAGCAGCAGATGACGATGGACACAGGTGACGATGGTGAGACGTCTCGGCCGTCTGTCGAAGACGGCATCGCGCTCTGCCAGGCAGTCCTGAGCAACCAGAAATCCGACGACACACTGCGCGTCCACCAGATGGGCCACAGCCAGCGCGAATTTCCGCCCTACCGAAGACTGCCGTACAAGACCTCTCTCAATGACGAAGAACATGGGCGAAACACTGTCAATTTCACTTCTTGCCGCCACTTTACGAGCATGTACCAACGGATCCCGAAGCAAGAACACGAAACCGTCGCCAATCAGCACCAAGACAAGAACCCGCGACGTCGAATCGGGGACGGCAACGGTTGCCGAACTGCATGTCGAAGGGCATGCCGTATGATCATGGGCATTGCTTTCCTGGCATCACTCCTCGCTTGTCTCGGCGTTTGGCTCTTCTCTTCATATGGTCCGGCAGATATGGTCAGTTTCAGGGGTGGGGGAATTCCCACGCTGGAGAAAGAGGCTCCAAGACCCGAGCCAATACGTGATGATTCGAAACAGCGGCAAGCGGGTTGGTATGGCAAATGGCCGTGTCTCAGGCCCATCCAGCAGCGCAAGTTGGGTTTGTTGCCTCCACTGGAGGTGGTGAACACGGTCGAAAATTGCATCCACGCCTTTGAATCATCCTGCGTCTGTTCAGGACTCATCAGCGGACCGAAGCGGGCGGTCTCTTGGTGCGGTGAGATGCAGTCGAGGGAGAAAACACTGCGGCGCCACCTGACAAACCTCAAGCAGCAGGGCATGGCCATCACCGGGGCAGCGAGGGGCCATGCTCAGCTCTGCAACGCCGTCAACACCATTGCTCGCGACACATCTCTCCTGGACCAGAACCCCCAACTGGCCATCATCAAGTTTCGCGGCTGCTTGCAAGATCTGCGTAGTCAAATCTCGCTCGTTGCGCAGGCTATCAAGAACTTCTCCTCCATCACAGACAAGCTCCACGACTTCATCGCCGAGCAGACTTCAGAGTTTTGTGACGCAACTGACATCGCTGGCTCTTCTGAGACGGCGTTGGCGCCAAGGGAGCAGAACCGCGTCGCCAATCTTGCGGCTGCTTCTCAGATGGCTTGCTGGGCCGGAGCCGAGGCGATACGGCGTACTCGTGCCCAGCAGGCAGCCTTGGCGCATCTGCCCGAGTCAGTAGCCAGACTTCAAGCGTTGCTGCAGGAGATACAACCATGGTGGGAGGAGTTAGGTGCTTGCCTGGAAGATGTGGAGGAATGTGGACTGGTCGGTTCTGGTGATGTAGACAGAACATCGGTTCTTGAGATGGACCACTTACACGACTGGACTAACGAATTCTGGGGTGTTATCAACGAGTTTATTAATACAGCGGCCGCTGGGGTGTGACTCGGTATGGTTGTATTGGGGTGTAACCTCGAGACGGGGATGGAATCGGAGAAGAATTGCCTATTTTGTATCGTAGCGTATCGGTGGATTTAGACTTTAGATGAAGGATGGCTAACATTGCTGGGGGTGAAAATTTGACCCAGAGCTCCGGTGATCCCGGGAAGTTACACATCTGATGCGAAGAAAGGCCCTGGTACCATGCAGGGAGAACACAGATTTTCAGCACTCTGAGCAGCTTTACTATGTTAGAAGAGATTTTTTAATCACATTTAAATTGATTAGTTGTTACGGACCTTGATGACGCGCGGCGGCGGCGGTGGTGGTGGTGTGGAGGGTGGGCTCGGCGGCGAAGGTAGCAACGTTGAAGTCTGCAAGATTTCTGAGGAAGAGGGTCCGCAAGACGGATTCTCGAGTTAAAGACTTAGGTTGTGTTCCTTCTTGACTGACCGGATTTCCCCTGTGTCACAGATACCCGCTGTCTGTCAGATACGAGGGCACGTATTTTAGAGAGAATCGGAGTTAAGGTACACATTCCGTGCTTCAACTGTGAGCGGTCTCGCTTTCCCAGATAAAGTTCGCAGTCAACCCGCTCAGTCTTACAATTTTCCGTCTGTGTGCCCACCATACGCTATTGGATGTTTTAAAGAATTTCCGCAGTGCTCTGTGGGACTTTTTTATGGTAAACCACGGCTTCGCTTCCTTCGGATACCCGGAAAGCTTGGCCTAAGTAGCTGTGGTGCACCTCCCCGTTTCTGCCTGTTTTCTCCTTTTTCTTTTTTTTTGAGGCTGGCTTCCTGGCCCACACTCATCTCCAAGCAGTAAGTCTAAACATGGGCAGGTGAGTGCCCGCGGATCAAGGCGAGGTGCCCGTCTGTCAGACGCCAGAAGAAACGGGGATGAAGGAGCAAACCACAAAGCATCAGCTCAACGACTGCAACCCGCAACTGACAAGTTATATTTGTTTACCATACATCTGCCTCTGTCACTGCTGGTAGTGTTCCCACACGCCCCTTAACTAAAAACCCGTTACAAACCGAGGGCGAGCTATCAGCTGTAACTGCAGACAACTACAAGGGATGTGAACAAAAGTTTCGAGAACCCCCAACCCTCGAAGTAGACACCGCACGTAGAAAGACGTAATTTTGAATTGTGAGAATCCCGGAGACAAATCTGCAGGTCGCCACAGTTGTTTTGCACCCCTATTGCTGACACACCTTGATCACTCTTTCTAGATTAAATCTAGTGACTTTCCAGAAAGAGTAGATGGGTACATTTGAAGACTTCCATTCCTACCATTCCATGCAAGCCAAGGAAATGAAACGACAGATTCAACATCATTTTATTCTCGGCCTACACGTTGCAGCAGAGAAACCAAATCTTTCCAGTCACCATCACACGGGCTTGTCGAAAGGGGGCAGAATCCAACCAGAGGCCTGCGATCAACAGACTTGAGCGCCTGCAAGGTAAGCTGCATCCCACTGCCAAATGCATTTAGCAACTTCTCCACCACCTGCCATTTTGCGCCATCACTGGTAAAAGGTGCAAGCGAAGAGGCCGAGGCAAGAACGGGTCCGATCTGCTCGGGATCAACGATGGCGTAGACGAGGCAAAGAACGCTCCGGCTGGGTTGCATGTTGCGTCTCGGCCGCTGCATCTTGTCTCGTGTCTTGGGTCTTTCGATATATGCGATGCAGGTGATGAGCTTTTGATGTGACAGCACACAGCTGGAAGACCCGCCGTGTTCTTCAGCTAGGCTTTCTGCAAAAGCCTCGGAAAAGCATTTCAAATTGTCTTGATCGAGAGGGATCCGCTTGTAAGTGCTGTCGGACACTTTGACATCGTCAGCTGGCGAAGAAGTTGAGCCCTTCGTCTGGGTCAACCCGACGTCAACCCGAGAATGGTTCAGATTGGCTGCCTCGTCGAGGAGTATTTGCAGGCTATCATGGAACATGCCTGCCCAGCAATCCGTATATCGCTTTGAATGGGTAAAAGGGGTGGCGAGGTGAACAAGGCACGCCGACGAGACGCTGTGGAGAGGTGCCCTGACCATCAAATCCACCTCGAGCTCGAGACCCTGGCTGCGATGGGAGCGATGATCCACAGCAATGACACGTGGATTTCCCAACTCGGTCTGGAGTCGACGGAAGAGCATTTCGACCCAGGCCTGGTTGTTGCGACGTAGTCTCCCCTCCAAATTTTCGACGAGCTCAGTCAGGCGGCGATTTTCTTTGGAGAGGCCGGCGACGACGTGTCTCAGGCCTGCTTCCTTCTCGGCCAAGTCAGACGCGCACCTGTACTGTTCATCTGCCACCATCTCAACGTTCGCGGTGGCCTTTGTCAATTGCTTCACTTTTTCTTGCAGGGCTTCGACAGTTGGCTCCCGGGCCCGGGAACTTGTTTCCCCTGGATGGAAAGGCCTGTTTGTGTCATACCGAGGACCAGCAGATGGCGTTGGCCGTGTGTCCGTTTTCTCTTGGTCGACGATGACACCCGCAACGGAGTGAACCCTTTTGACTGCTTCAAACTGTACGGTTTCTGCGGAATAGGGCCAAACAGATGCATGCTGGCGAATTGCCGGCCTGTTGTACCACGCTGGATAGATGGGAATATCCACGGGGTTCGAGTCAGGCGTGCTGTCGAGGTCAAGAACATCTTTGGATGGGTTCACAGCCTCGGCCAAATTTGGATAGCCATCCCAAAAATGCCTTGGAGCGCTCAGACCGTCGTCTGGGGACAAAAACTTTAACATATCTACTAATATTAGCTACCTGCTGGAGTTAAGAGGTCACCAGAGGATGAAAACTCTTGCCTGGCTCCGTTTGGGTGGCCTTATCCAAGGTTGCTTTCACTTGTTGCCCGTATTGTTCCTCTGTCTGAGCTAACCTCTCGGCAAGGTCATCCCTTTCCGCCGCCACCCTGAAGCGGTCGGCCTTGAGACCCGAAATCTCCTTGAGAAGCGCTGCGTTTCTAGCCTTTTCATTCTGAATCTTTAGCCTCAATTCTTCTTCATGGTCGATCCGTGGCCTAGAATCTTGACAGACGGGGCCGGGGTTTGTGGATGGCCCCTGGGAAGATGGCGGGAAGGCAGCATCGGGGATTACGGTCAGCAATGGCCGTCCTCGTACTCGAGAATCGTTCAAAATCTGATTTGGCGTCATTTTTCTCCACGGCGGCAAGGCAAATCGGAATGACCAATGAAGTTTGCTCTTATGGGGCAACAGGAAAACGACTAGGTCAAGTGACAAGCCGATTGTAGCAATTGAACAACCAGCAATCCCTCATTCTGACTGATAGGTACCTAGGAATACTCATGGGCAGAATTTCTGCCGCGTGTTGCGATGATATGGAGTACAATGCGACATAATCATCAATCGTCCTTCTATGGAACCAAATGGCGGATGGATTGTAGACTCCTGGAGGCTATAGGTTATGGAAAGAAAGCCAGGGATGAGGTTATCCGCCCCATCTAGGGTAATTGGTTTGTGAACAGAGTTGAATCTTCCTGCAACTACTCTCTTGGGGATTTAGTCAGTATGGAATGCGCTCTGGTATGAGTCTCCGATGTTTGCGACGATCGTTTGTCAAGCTTTGTTCAAACACCGGCCTTTCTAGTCTCGGCACTCACACATAATGCAAGATCAAGGGCACGATGTTAACCGGTATTTGACGAATTACCGTGTCCGCGGAGATTTGCTTGATTGCTAAAAGGTGAAGGGGCCGACAATGCCGTTGGGTGTTCAGGCTCTCCCCGTGAGATAGGCAAGGGACGGGAAGAGACAAAGGGACGTGAGAAGCCCAAGAGAAGCCAGTTCTCCGGGGATACAAGCTGGAGCCAATCATTTGCAGGTATCGGAAGTCCGAAATTTTACAACAGTCGCACCTTGAGTTTGATGGATGCTGAACTAGGTAGGTCTGGATTGGCTGATCATCTTTTCAGGTGCTGTGTTACATCCCATTTCGCAGCAAGCTTGATGCTCCAGCCTCTTGAATGTTGTTTATGCTCTTGAAGTTGTTTTTGTAGCCTTTCTTCGCCTGACTGAAGCTGGACTGCTTGCATCTAACTGGTGAAACAAGGGGGTAAAGGATTCTTACATTGTTGGAATACTTGGAGGCTGGTTGTCGTAGCCCGATGCAGTTGTTTGTGCTCCGCACGTTCCTTGTATCATACAAACTGATGCATTCGACGCCCTTGGATTGGTGAAAATGCAAGCATGTCCAAACGACGGGAAAGCCCGCATCTGTCCATTGAACTTTTTGTTCTATATAGGCCCTTACAACCTCCAACTGGATTCAGCAGATAGCATCTACCCTGCTACAGCGCAGAACTCAGGTCCACATCAGGGATCCCACAGCCCAGCGAGACAGCACAAGGTCCTCGCTCATATACCTCACCATGGAAGCCAGCGAGGTGGCCGAGTTGAATCCCAACCCTATCCAGGAAATACGCAACTTTGGCTCGGGAAATGGCAGAGGCTGGAAATACTACGTCGCTTATGACAGCAATGAACCGATCTGGGTCAGAGCAAAAACGATGGTGGAACTGTCTCTCGACGAGCTCCGGGGGTTTCACAGTAGAAATCCTGATCAGCCTATCCCCGACGTTGTCAAAAAGGCATTGAAGGAGCCCGGCCAAGACCCTGAAGCCCAGCAGACAGCTGCAAGCGAGCCGCTGAAGCCAGCCGACATAGCCCCCGAGACGAATTTGGACGAGGGAGATACGACGCTTGTCGATGACTCGACGGCTATTACGGATGCCGCCAAGGCCTTCACCGCGGAGGTCCTTCGGGAGCTGGAGCAAGTGAAAGAAAAGGGAGCGCCTGTCCCGCCGGATCTTGCTGAGAAGATCAGGGCAGTGCAGCGGATCAACAACACATCAGAGGCTCAGAGAGCACAGGGTCTACAGGACAACACGGCGGTCCATGGCTCTGCGCCGTTTCAGGATCGGCCCGCAAGAGCTTCTGTCGTAACGCAATGTGGCTTTACTGACGCCGAAGATGCAAGCCCCTGGCAGCCATTTGGGAACTTGAATCTTGCTACGATATCGGATCCAGAACAAGACGAGTCCTTGCCTGGCACGTCGGCCACGCGCGCCAGGCCGTCACCCTCTCCGTCTCGAGAGTCCATCCCGAGCTCGAGCTCGACCCAGAACACGATCCCTGCTCAGTTTGGCGCGGTAGACTTGAGCTCCCTCTGGTGCACCGCTCCCCCCAATACCACCCGAACTTCTACCTTTCCTAGCCGGACCCGCTCGCCTGATGATTTTTCTGGATTCATAGCACTGCCCTCTCCGCTGACGACCTCGGGGAGGCGGCTGTCACCTGTAAGAAGAGGGAGATCAGGGTATCGCAGAGCGGTGAGTCCCACTCAGGCTTGGATCGCAGGAGCTGGAGCACAGTCATTTTACCGCCGCGCTGTCAGCCCAACCTTTCCGGAAGCATTGAGGGTCTCCAAGGTTCCTCAGGAAGCATCTAACAAGGGCAAGGACACCCCCGAGTGTCCTGGAGCTTGGCCTAGAGGCGTGACTCGGGAGAGTGACGGCCAGGCAGATGGTCCGGATTCGCCTTTCCCGTGGTGAGTTGGAAAATAGGAGAGACAAGAACATCACTAGGCAAGGTCTCAATTCACGTTGGGACCTGGGATCTCGGCGTTGGGGTGGTTTTGCGGATTGACGCGAGTATCTCGGGCATGACAAGTTTAGGACGGGTATGGCAGGCGATGTTTTATCAGAAAACTTGTGTTCAAATAGGCCAAAATCAAGTATCTGAACTTCAACCAACGCCGAACTAATATAAACTAATACAAATCTAGTCCATGTCTTGACTTGGTCTCCCAGGCCCCGCCCAATCCAAGCCTGGCTTGTTCCACTCACACTTCTCATAACCACCACGGTCTCCGTGGCATCCAGCTCCAGCGTTCAGCCGGTCTGGGGCGTGGTCTTCGTGGTGGATCTATTGTCCCTACCGGCCTGCCCAGCCTGTCGAAGGGGTCGGTGTTGTAGCGGAAATCCAGATGAGCTTTCCGGGCCTTCTTTGCCGTCGCAGTCCCCGTTCTCCAGAACCAGTAGACTACTTCTCGAACGTCGAGCTCAATCCAGTACCGGCCTTGCCACCCTGTCTTTTGATGGTATTCGTCCCCGAAAGTCTCGTATCCGTCGCGGATGCCCTCAAGCTTCCAGAGCACCGGATCCAACATCAACTGCACGTCGAGGAAGAGGGAATCTACGTGTTCCAACTCCTCGAGAAGCTGAGTAAGCCGTTCATGCCCCTTCCTCATCTCGCCTGCATGTTTGATCATGTATTTCGACATATAAGTTCGCCACTTGGGTTTCTGACACGGGTGATCTATCCAGGGTATCAAGTCAGTCATTTACCCGGATTACTCAACAGTTGGAATGCTCGGGTGACTTTACCTGACGTGGAGGTCTCGTTTCCTTCAATCACAGAAAGGCAAGAGTCGATTATGGGGAGCACATTAAACTGGAAAAACTCGTCCAACTCTTTGAGCCGTTGGATCAGGGGTGAGAGGGAGCTCTCGCGGAGTATGCGGATCCACAGCCACGGGTTTGCAACCGCTGTGGGACGTACGATAGGGCGGTCCGTCAAGAGAGCTCGGGCAACTCGACCGGCGGCGACATGGGTCGTATTATATAGATACCAATGGTTGAGCGCCTCGTTTTCGAGATTCCCCATAACTTCGTCGAAGCTGTAGAGCAGACCAACCACGGTCGTGTAGGTTTCCTTAGGCCAGTGGTACGGACTCTCCCTCAGCTCCTGCTTCATGGTGTGGAACTCAAGCACCCAGTCATTCATGTCCAGGTACCACTTGCTCAACTGGTCGGAAAGCTGCGAGCCATCGGAAGACTCGAGAAATAACATCTTCGGAGGCAAACTTTCGCAGGCGAGACGGACCGAAAAGGCGAAGTTGTTGACCATATCGATATCCCCATACCATGGCCTCAGGAGGGGCCCCGAAGTGTTGAACACGACCTTGTCGATTAGCTGGATCGCTTTTCTGAATTCGCCCAGCACCTCCTGTGTGATGTCGACGACCAGTGGTCGTCCATGGAAGGGGATGTCAACGTCCTGGGTTTGCGGAGGGCCATCGATTCTGAGAGGGGTGTAGGCAGGATTGGGGAGGCGGACTCTGATTGGATGCGGATGATCAAAAGAGAAAAGATCCGGGAGGAGCGGTGTCAAATGGTACAGGGCTAGAGTTGAGGCGATGAGGAAGCGTGCGCTAGGCCGGATAGCTCGAGGGAGCAATTGGAGGGCGACAAAAGTGATCAAGAACCAGTGGGTAAGATAGTCATGCCACTCCTCACTCCTGAGTACGACAGAGACTTCAAAGAATGGAAAATCGTCCATAATACTGGTTCCGAGTCTGGGGCGGATTGGAGGGATCATTTGGCTGATGATGGCAGAACTCAAGGTCGCTGTTCCCCTGGTTGGACACCGCCTTAATCGCAAACGGATCCCGCCAATTCTTTTCACGCATGACGTCTTTGTCACCATGAGATGCTTTGCAGTGATGAGCGCTTTGTCTAGGGGGCCTATGGTTCAACCAACGGGCTTTAGCTGGTCAAACAATGGATTTTTTTTAAACACAAATCGCGTTGGTAGAACATCTATGGACGTCCCCTCAGTGCGTCACGTGGAAAACCACCAAGGGATCTAAGGCCTCCGGGAAGTTGACTCAACAGCCGTCGATGGGAGTAGGAAAGCCTCGCCACTTCCGTGGAACCGGAAGTGACGATCCCCTAGGTCTTATCCTGGAAATATCTGACAGGTGATGGTCTCGTCTTGCTGTTGCTACCTATAATAAGGGGTTGCAAGGTCAAGACTTTAAAACGTCGCCTTTGCTTATAATGGGAGGTGCTTGACCGAAAAGAGTCCCTCTTTCTTAGTGAAACTCATTACGAGCAACCAGCGTACTCAGAATATGCGGCCTACACACACCTACCTTAGGCCCGAGAAAGTGGTTGAGTTCGAGGACCTAAAGTCAATCATCAATATCTCAACTTGCATGCGATACACGATTCTCAAGATTTGGTGAAAAGGACTTCCTGCATACAAATATCTCTACTTTAACACTTGCGGCTGCGCGCTTTGAGAAATGGAACAATAGAAATGTTATGTGCAAGTTTTCCGGCGTTGTTTCTGCCCCAAGGGACGATTACCCAATCCGGAACTCGAAAACGGCCACTGCCCAGATTGAGCGAAAACCTAGGTTGCCAGCGACATTTCTCAACGCGCATCAGACGCGCTCAACTGAGAATGTCAGGATCAATTGATTTATACGCGATGAGTCCATTCATTGCATCTTTAGACGCGCGCATCGCATGCGCGTCGCTGAGGATTGAGGCCCTTGATGCTTGGTGCCGAGAGCTCGACCAGGCATTTGCTGACGTAATCACACTCAGAAATAACCCGAGTAGGTCGGGTTATTTCTTCGGGTTACTTTCTCCACAACAACCACTTCACAGAGCACCTAATTTGTATTTTTCACCGGAATCCTAACACTTATTCAAATAGTATTTTCTCCTCTAAGATGCATTTTTATTTTACGTGGCCTGTCCTGGGGCCTAGTTTACACAGGACTCTTCGTCCAACAATTGTCTTCGATGGCGTCGTCGTTTGGCGGACCTGCTCGTCCCCGCACCCGGTAGCACCGACTGCACACTTCTTCCGCCAGAATCTCGGTTTTTCGCGGGGGTCGTAATGGGAATCATGTTATTCTCCCAAAGAATGGACGTGATGGTCGTCTCGTCATCCGACATGTCCGAGATCCACGATGGTTGTCCTCTTTTCTCTTGCGTGTTGGGCTGCTGCTGCTTCGGTTGCGTGATCACGTTGCCGGGCACTGGGGGGTTTGCTGTTATGGTTAAAACAGGCGTGGGTATGTCGGTTTGTGCCTCATGATCATTGTCAGGGGCAGGGACAAGAACAGCCCGCATCCCCCCAACCGAACCACCCGTCTCATACGTGACGTCTGGCAATGAACCACCGGGGTACACCTTGGCAAAATACTTGCGCACCTGCGGGCTTACAATGCCTCCCCAATGTCCGTCCCAGTTTGGATTTGCCCATGTACGAGTGTAGAGGGGCCAAAACGCAGTCTGCTTGTTGTCGGGGCCAGTATAGAGAAGAATGATGTTGTGCTTGTCGAGAGCATTCATGAGGCTGTGGATATGCCGTTCGAGGCGCGGATGCACGATGGCGTTGAAGAGAGGGTCCTCCGGGAAATCGCAATGCACTTGGCGACAGATGGACAGAAAAATATTCTCAGCCTCCCCGTTCTCCCCCCGCGCCGCCATGGTTCGGATGTTGTAGGGTGAGAGTCGGTAATGGCTGATTGCGCGGTAGATGGCACGATCCGTCGCCGGACACCATGAGATGACGGTAGCCCGGCCCGAGCCAACTCTGTTGGCGATGGGGTGCACCGGTGTGTAACACACCATCTGTCGGCATGCATTTAGTCGAGATCCAGGCCGGTGTGCATGAGAACGTGAGAAGCAACAGAAAATAGAGAACATAACCGGGACGAGAAGTGGGTAAAAAGAGAAGATGAAAAAAGTAAAAGGAATCGGAATCTACATACCGTTGGGGTGTTCGTGACGCACATCTTGATGTTGCTCTACTTCACATCGTATGACAATGTGATCTGAAGTTGCTCATGTCGTGAGCCTTGGACGGAGGTTTGAGCATCAGCAGCTCGAGTCCGGAAGGACGGTCCCAAGGTATAGACCCAGCAGCGAGCCGAGTCCCAAATGCCACCGAAAAGAAAGTAGAGCAATTCGTAGGGATCCCCTCAATGCTCGGACTGCCTGCATGATCCAGACGCTGCTGCTTCTTCGAGTCATGTCTCAGAGTGCTTGAAGACCCCGGGCAAGGCGGTGTGATGCATGCTCCAACATGTCTTTCTTCATTCACTAGATGATGACCGTGCTCTCCAAACTCGGCCCAACCGCAACTATCTATTTTATTTTCTATCGAAAGCTTCTCGGATCCGGCTGAATATGGTAGCTGGGAACAGCGTTGCAATGGAGCGCCTTGAGAGACCGACAGCCAAGATGGCCACACTCACCATCACCCAACCCCAAGACGTGCGACATGTTGTTTCGGCCGCTTTGGATTTGGACGATTTCATGGTCTCCATACGTGTCCGAAGCGGGGGATGTTGGCGAACAGTGCTGAGCCAGCTCTGCGACATTGTCGATGAGCTCGACAAATGTACCGCGCCCCAGAGCGCCCATGTTGGCGAGTATGTTGTGTGGATGATGGCGTAATCCATGAGGAAAATGAGGAAACTGATCTAGAACAGGATCGGGGCTGGGAACGGGCCCAGTCTCCCGCGTCTCTCGAGTGCCAACCCGTTCTTGTTGGAGACGCCTGCTGGACACACGAATCCTTTTCATGCCAACAATGTCAACCCGATTGATGTCGGCCACGAAAAGATCCAACGCTCATCAAATTCACACTTCCAGGATCTCAGCTTCAGGGCCTCCATTCCGGCGCGGCAAGCATCTGCTGTGACAGTTGTTTCCACGCCGCCCCGGACCTACGCCTCCTCGCCTGACTATTTCCAGGATGCACTCGGTCCAGGCTCCCACGATAACCCGCCGCCGTACTGCACTACAAGATCGCTGCACAATCACTTACCGAGCGGAGGGGTCAACGACTGGAGTACGCCTCAGCGCTCACACAGTGACACTGCAAAGTCGACAAGGGGTGGCATGTATGGCCGTGCATCTACCCCCCACTCCCCATTTGTTTCTTCGGAAAGCACCAAGGTGTCGGCGTCCCCGCTGCCGAATAGGGGAGGTGTTCCGACGACACCAGCCCGGCCGGCTTCCCCTGAGTTCCCATTTCCCCCTCCCAGCACTTCTGGATCATCAAGGAGCAGCAAACCCCACACTCAAGCCTACAGCCCCGACAACGCCTTTCAGCCCCGGAAGTTCCGCCGTGCGGCTTCAAGCATCATCGCGACACCCACCACGGCAAAGGCTATACCGCCTCCTGGCTTTATGAGCGACGTTGCTCCGTTGCCTGATTTTAACAAACAAATGGGGAGAGGATCTGACGCTGTGGATGGACTTGGGAAGCAGTTTGAACGGTTTGGATTTTGACTATGTGGGAGATGGGGTGTCAACACAGCGCCGGGGCAGTCATAGCTGATGAAGGAACATGGAGCAGCGCAGGAGCTAACTGGAGAAAGTCATGTACCTCTTAGTTCTATGCTCTTTGGGGGTTTTCTTCTTTTTTCTTCTTTTTTTCTTCTTGGTGATAGCTTCAAATTCAGCTTTAGATTGCACCCGAAACTGACTCTTGGAATGCATGGTGTTCTCATGCTTGGAAAAGGCAAAAGCAAACGGTCAGGTCTCATCGTTCTGCAATATCCCCCTCCACGGCTCCACGGGTTTGACCGGGGCCGTATCCTGATCGCCAGCCTTTGAATCTTTGTCGGTTGGTTATCCAACTGGCTTCCTAGGCAGGCAACCTGGCAATCATCCTCTGGAGGACTCCAGCGTGATGTGTTCTGAGAGTCTCATCTCCTCCCCTCCACAACTTCCAATGGTTGTCAGCCGGGGATTCCGGAAAAGAGACATACCGCAGGCAGCGACAGGCTTCAGCTCTGCAGCATAAGTAGACACCTGATGCAACTTGCCGGCATACTGCGTCTCCCCCACACGCCGGCACCCGGCGGCAGACCGACGCCTGAAAGGTGCCCAGTGCCTAGGCAATTAGAAAGAAACCCAACTTAGACAGCTGGATGGAGATTGTTCTACACCGACTAAAGCCTGCAAAACCTTTTTGTCTGGGAATAGAAGGAGGACAAGTGAGGTGTGCCTGTCGCTAGGTGCCTAGGGGCCACTGATGAAAGCAGAGTTCTTCCGTGAGTCAGAGTCAGACATGTCTGTTTGTATCTGCAAAATTCTGTCTGCGAAACCCGGACATGCGGACGACGTATGCAGGCAACGACCCGAACCAGTAGATTTCACCGGAAACCACCGTCTCTATGGTATCAACAGAAGCCCAAGAGTTGACAACAGACTCAAGCGCGTTTGCAACCCTCCCTTGGAGTCTTGCTCCCAAAGTCAACCCAGCCACAAGCATGCCCCCCAAACTGAGAGCAAAACGAAGTGGGACGGTCCGTGGGCAAAAAAAGCAGGGACTTCATGATCTCTGGCGCGGATTTCAAGAGCGCTGGCGCCTCCTCCTCCCGGAAAGCCGCGTATGGATGGTCCCGGCCTTTGGTTTGATCATTCTCGCCGTCGCCGTCATCATGATCACCAGACACTTCTTTCGCCCCACGATCGACCAAGAACGTATCGAGCCGTGTCTCATCTTGACCGAATGGACGCTGGAGCTCCATCTTCCTGGTCATTCGCTCTACGACATTCTGCAGGTCCCAACCCACGCGACGCCCGGAGAGATCCAAACGGCATACTTTGAGCGGGCCAGCAAGCTGCAGTGCGCCAGCCAGATGCGAAGCCCCATCGCCGGACAGGTCTGCCAGGAACTGAGACTCTTGACTCGCGCGGCCCAGATCCTGGGAAACACAGGTCAAAGAAAGCGGTACGACATGCAGTTCTGGACTCTCCGAAACGGCGCCCAGCAGAAAGACGTGGTCAAGTGGGCCGACAAACTGCAGCAGTTCTGCGGGTTCGGCCTCGCCGTGGTGGAGTAACGTGCAACATCGAAGGATCCGGGAGAGGCAATGTGTTGAAGACAATTTTTGGTGAGGGCAATGATGGGAATGACTGCGTGGTCCGGGGTGTGCGAAGGAAGAGAGAGGTGCGCAGGACGAGGTGAGCAGACCGTGCCACCTCACTGAGTTTCCACCCCACCCAAGTTTGCAGTGGTAAACTCACAGTTTTGCTAACGACGAAGCTTGCTCAGGAAAGGCCTGCTCAGGTCTGCTTCAACCATTCGAAATAACAACACGTCTCGATCGCCACAAGACGGCGGCATGTGCCCAACCAACGATGGCGAACACCTCTGCACCCGACCCATCTCGCGAATTGTTCCTCTAATTCTCGGCGGCCACAAGCGCGGTGCTGACCTTCCGCACATCAGCGTCCTCGTCTGTCCCGATGTCCTCGCCGACATGGTGAGGTTCATGGTGCGCAACCCGCCCATCGTCCACCCGCACAACTACAAGGCAATCCTGCGGACCATGGGCGATTTCGACGAGTTGACCACCATGATGCGCCAAGCTCGTATCTGGCCCGCCATCAGTCCGACCCCGGCGGAGTTCAAGACGTTGATTGCCAGCATCTTCCGATATGCTATTGGTGAGATACTCCTTGTCGCCTACCATAACGGTTTCCTCCAACAGATGACCGAGGCACCCGGTTGGGCGTGGCAACCAGAGGGGCTCGCGTGGTCGGCATATCGGGAACGGTTGTTGTCCTGGTTGGAGTTCACCATCTGGGGATTTGGGAATCCGAATCCCCAGGTATCCCAGAGCAACCTCGGCTCCTTCAACGACGTCTTTCCTGGCAACAACGCGCGTGCTCCCGATCCCAATCAGAATCCCAATCCGACCGACACGTTCAACAACTTTTACCCGCGCCAGCCTCCAGCTCCGCCTCCAACAAACCCGTTCACTCCCCCCTTCGAACACGTCACGCGCGACAACACCGACCGAAATGCGACTTCGCGTCCGTTCGTCCCCCCGCCTCGACCGCAGGCCCCGACCGTTCCTACCGTCGCGCATTCGTCCCAAGGAGCCGCGGTGAATTGGGAGATTGCCCAGATTGCCATGCGCAAGTCACACATACACGGGGTGAGGAAGGCTATTTGGGATGATCGGGCAAATCAGATGGCCTCCCTCGGCGGTCTGTCTCTCGAGACTCGACGCCGCGAGGAGGCTGCCCTTCGAATTTGTGAGCGCGATGATTAGGGGGCTCGTACTAGGATTCGGCGGGCTCGGTCGGGGATATTTGTATTACTAGGTAGTCTTAGAATAGATCTGTCTGTTAGTGTCAATCTGGGGGAAGTCATGGAACATACGATCTTGATCCACTGGAACGCAGTCATGCGGTTTTTGTTGGCGCTTAACTATGTCTGTGGGGTTGGCTGTTTTTCTGTATGTGTGAAATAAGATTTGTCCAAGATTACAAGATCTCGGGATCGATTGACTTGGGTGCCTGAGTAACGTTTATCGAATGGTATGTGACATCTCTCCCGGCGAAAGTCAGTTCGTGCTAGCTCGAGGTTGGCCGGGAACGCCGGAAAAAAAAAAAAAAAAAAAAAAAAAAAAAAAAAAAACCCCCCCACAAAAAAAAAAAAAAAAAAAAAAAAAAAAAAAAATTAGTTAAAGCGACGGGACTAGCCAAGTTGCCAAAAGGCGCTGGGTGTTGAGCGTGAGTCGTGCAAAAAAGGTTACAGG
>MU839856.1:0-34774 GCA_030411725.1 Echria macrotheca | reverse complement strand
GGTTTTTGTGTTTTTGGGTGTTGTTTTTTATTTTTTTTTTT
The DNA here is from genome assembly GCA_030411725.1 of Echria macrotheca. NCBI lineage: Eukaryota > Fungi > Ascomycota > Sordariomycetes > Sordariales > Schizotheciaceae > Echria > Echria macrotheca. The sequence continues at coordinate 34,733 of MU839856.1, read as the reverse complement.
TTTTTTTTCTGTTATCTGCTGTTAATTTATTTTTTTTTTGGGCTGTTTTTTGGGGTTTCCCCCTAAAAAAAAAAAAAAAAAAAAAAAAAAAAAAAAAAAAAACCGCCGCTGAAAAAAGAGGAAATAGAGAGAGAGAAACAAGAAGTAGTTCTAGCGTCGGGACTAGCCAAGTTGCCAAACGTCTCTGGGTGATGAGCGTGAGTCGTGACATCAAGGTTACAGGTAAATCCTTCAAACAAGGTATCTCAAGGATTTGGCACGAGAAATCGCACTTGCATCTGCTATCTTGTCACTTGGGAGAGATATTCGACACGAACTCATCTTTTTCCTAGATCCAGACCAAAAGTTTGTTGAGTCTCTTGCAGTCGTCCTTGGCGGAAGAAGGGGGAAGGGCGGCGTGCACGGGCCACAACCCGAGGAGGTCGGGTTATTTTGTGCACGGACCACGACGGCTCCCCCCTTTTCCGTTTGTTGTGGCCTGTGGGAGGTGCCGACGGGAAGTGGCCGCAACCGACGTTTCCCTCAACCAAGAAATCAGGACTACCCATCTGCCTGTACGACGGAATTTCGGTGCTGCAAGTCCGAGCCTAGCAACACAATGTCCCAGTCGTCACTCCTCGAAGTCTTGAGGATGGAATTGTTCCCTCTCGACGGCCTCTTCCTCGACGAAGCTGATCGGGACCGAACAAACGGTTTGGATGAGGTCGAGCGATCAAAGATTCTCGCCGATCGTGAGAACCAAGTCCGCGAGGAATACGATACGATCCAACGACGAATCCAAGCAAAGCGACAGAAGCAACGATCGTTGACTTCAAGCTCCTCTGCTCACCAGCCGCCCGCAACGGTGACAATCGCGTCCCATATGCCGACACCGACCTCATCCACGGCCTCACCTACTCAACAGTCTTTCTCAACATGGCTGCTACAGTTCATTCAAAAAGGGTTTCAGAGTGGAGGAATGTCGCCTGAGCTTGTGCTGATGTTACCGCGAGCTCAAGGCCCAAGCAGCCAAAGTGACAGAGAAAAAATCATTGGCGACATTGGCTTGCTGGATAAACTTGTTACCGGACTCAAGCAGGCCCTGGTCCCTGGTGCGACCGACAAGGCCCAGTCCGAATCCACGAAGCAGAGTAATTCCCAGGTCACCACATCACAGTTGGCAAACGTCCCTGGCTCAAACAAGCAACAGACCCCAGTGCTCACGACCGCCCCACAAGACAACGGTCCCACGGCAACCGACCCAGACGGCACTCGTGGAGGCGGAGGTCAAGACACAACGTCCTCGAACGACGATGCCGCCGCGTCGGTGACCGTTACTTCCGCAACCAGCTCCTCTAATGGTGCCGGGCATGCGCCGTCCAAACCTTCTGATCGGAGCAACACCGGGACTACCGCCCTCAAGCACTCCAGCGACAAGCCTCCAAGCCCGGCCGACGCCGCGGACCAAGACACCACGTCCATGGGATCTGGCACCAAATCCACCCCCACGCAGTCAGTTGCAACAGGGACAGGACCCAATACATCTTCCGGCAACGGCAAAGGAGCCAAGACAGTGCCAACGTTTCCTCCTAGCGACGCGGGGACCTCAGACGCGTTTGACGGCCTGCACACCGGCCCCGAAGGTGTGGCATACCGCTGGGAAGAAGCGAGCTCAGATCTCAAAGTTTTGGTCTTGGTTCCAAACGCAGAGCAGTTTGCTCCGCTGGTGGCTGACCACCCCGAGAAAGCCCCCGCGCTGGTTTGTGCTGAGAGACTTGGGGCAGAACGTCACGGTGTCTTCAAAGTCGTCGTCCCAGAGGAATCGCGCCCGTCACGACCCCGCAGGACGAATCGGAAGTTTAGCGGCGTCAGCAAGTACAGCCCGACGGAGCTTGAGAAGGGGATGTGGAGGCTGATACCCAGTAACTGCACAGCCAAACTCGATCGCGCCTCCAAGAAGCAGGTGGAGGACCTGATTGAGCATCTCGAAAGGAACAATGGCCGGCTTCCGGGCGTCCTGTACCGCACTGATACGCTCGTCGAGTCGGAGGAGGAACGCGTAGCTGCCGGGCTGCCCAAGGAGAGCATCATCAAGTTCCTCTGCAATAACCAACTGAAGAACACGCGAAGACGTATTGGTGGGATCCATACACCCTCGGCCTTTGAAGGTTTCGCCGGCGCTCCGTTTGGCTGGCATCGGGACTCGGCTCAGCTTGACGCTGTCAACTACCTCCACCAAGGATGCAAGCGCTGGTATGTCATCGCGCCTGAGCACACAGCCGCTGCCGAGGCCCGATTCAGACAGCTGCCCCCCAGGGAGGAATCCTTTTACCCCTGTGCCCACTTTATGAACATCGAGTCTGTCTTTGGGATTTCTGCGCTCAAGGGCATCACCCCTGTGCGGTCTTTTGTCCAAAACGAGGGCGAGCTCGTCGCCATCCTGAATGGCGCCTATCACTCTGGTTTCTCCAAGACCTACACCATATCCGAGACTCGGAATTGGGCTAGAGACTGTTGGCAATACGTGCCTCCGTGCGATGCCGGTATAGAATGCCCGTGTTTCCCGCACTACAGTGAAGACTTGCAGCCCCTTGGGCCAGGCGAGACGCAAGAGGACCGACTGAATGAGGGTGACCGTGAGGGGGACCGGCAGGATGGTGATGAGGATGGTGATGAGGATGGTGATGGGGACAGCGATGACAATGGTGATGGTGACGTGAGGCAAGGGGGAAAAGAGTCTCCGCCCAAGAAGCGTCGACAGACAAGCGCAAGAAGTTCGGAAACCAGACGCCTGGCTCGTGTCGTCGAACAGGTCCGCCTCATCGATCCCAAGTGCCACATCCCGAGCTTGAGCCCGAGCGAAAAGAATAATGCAACCGCCGAGATGGCAGAGGTCGTCAAAGTTGTCATGGCCACCACGAGCCGCACGGCTATCCAGGCGTTCTGCGCGTTGGTCCAGTCTTGGCGAGAGGAAGCCATCAACAGCATCCCCATCCCGTCTGCACGGAGGACCGACGCAACTTTGGAAAAACACATGATCGAGAGACACTCCAGAGTTTTGTCCAGTTTGATGCAGAAGTCGCGCCTCATCCAGGTCCAGAAGCGCATCGTACAGGTGCATCTCTTCAGCGAGCTCGACAAGTGCCGGGTCAGCCAGGGCCGTACGAGGGCGTCCAAGTCGGATACCCGGCGGCTTCGGGACCTCTGGGGCCTGAACCTCAAGACCATGGAGTACCACGTCAAGCTGGGCAAGTGTTGGAAGAGAATCTGCGGCTCACGAGACGGGTTGTTGTGCTTTCTTCCCTTTCCCTCGAACGAATTTGGTATCCCTATGGAGATTTTTGAGAAGATTTCAAGCAGCGACAAACTGGTCCAGATGATGCACAACATGCTGGACTCCTGTCCGCTGATCAAGGACATTGCCCAAGCGGGGCGTGCACTCCAGGTGTCCATGATGGGCATGAACCCGGACGCCGAATTCGCGTGGGAAAAGGAGGAAAAAGCGGCCGATGTCGCCAATGAAATGGCCACTGTCTCGGACACGAAACTGCGCCACTTGCTCAAACATTCTTTCCTGTACTCAATCTTGGATACCTCGATCATGGAGCAAATTGACCCGCCCCCGCCGGGTTGGTCTGCGGGATGGCCGGGAACGGCGGCAGCCGTCAGTCCCGGCGAGATAAAATGCCAGGAGTGCGGGACGCAACGGGCCGGCTGCGACTGTATCGAGAGGCCCTATCCTTTCAAGATTCGGATCCGGCACTATGGGGCCAGGGATCGTGGTTTGCAGGTCCTGGCAGAAAAGACGGGTGACATCGCCTGTCGCTCGGGGAGCGTTGTGGGCTATCTGGCGGGCTGGATTATCCCGGTTGGGACTGACGGCCGGTGGACGAGCGAAGCAGGCCGAAAAGTGTGGGACCTGGTGAAGTCTACAGGGAGTTTGTTTTGTCTCATTCAGCCGAGCCAGGATCCCAACGTCCGCATGGGTGTCAGAAGAATCAGTGCCGAGTGGTGGGTTGTCTTGGAGGCAGCCAAGGATATTCTTGATGGGTCTGAAATCACCTTACGCTCTGAGTGAGTTGGTCAAATCCAGTCAACTGGCCGCTGGAAACGAGTCGGATCAGAGGGGTCGCATGGGAGTGGTTATCGTTTCCGCGTTGAAGCATTAGAGGGAGTTGGAATTGGTGTTTAGGAAACGTGAATGCATGTAGAAGGGAGTGTGACGGAGCTGGCCTTGCTATCGTGGAATCTGGCTATCAGCCGGATTGAGAGCTGCTGACCTAGCTAAATCTGATATTCAGGTACCTAACAAGGATACCCAACATCCCAAGGGGCAACTGGTGGACCTCAGTGGGCAATTCCGCGTCGTGATTGACGTTGTTGTAAAGAGGCAACAAAAAAGTCTCGGAAAAGTGATTAATGTGCCTTGCGACTCATGGTCAGACCTTTGGAAACGAATGCGCCGAATCCGGGACACCACGACAGAACCTAGTAGCTAGCCACTTGCGCAAAAGGTGCTTCGCACACAGCACGACATAGAACCGCGCAGGGTATTTCTGCTGCCGACAAGTCATTACCACCATTCGAGGTCCAGCTCGCCCAGCCCATCGACATCATGTTCCTGCTGATCCTGATTCATCGGCTCAATAAGGATGACCACCGCTAGTCGTGACGGCTTTTGATGGTTGAGATTCTGCTGCTGTCGCACGAACCACTTGCGAATCTCAATGTTGATGTATTTTTTCAGCGCTGCAAAGCCATCTTCATCGTCACTGGGGATGTGTTCCACAGTCCTCCAGCAGTCGCCTTCGACGGTAAATGTCAGGCCCTGCGGCTCTTGATCGTGGAATGGGAGCTCTTTGAGTAGCTCGGCGAGCGTCTTGTCTTGAAATCGGCCCTGCGGATTCCAGCGCTGCGATACCCGCGCCGCCGAGCGGGAAAGCACTACGTAATATGTGAAGTTGACCGAGGGCTTGTTGATACTAGTGCCACTGCCAGGTGTGCTAAGTGTGGGAGATTGTTTTGGCTGTTCCAGAGTAGGGGGGTTGAGCAGTTTGGCATCCTGAATGAGGGCCCCCGAGGTTCCCCCGGTCTGGGCTTTTTCTAGCGAGCCTGGAACGGCGGGGGAGGCGTGCTTTGGCTCCGAGCTGATTTCATCCTGCCCTTGTGGCAGGATCCCAGACCGGAGTGGGACGGAGGTAAGAGGGAGCGTGTTCTGCTGCTCGGCTGCAGAGCGAGGAGCTGCAGCATCCTGAGCCGCTGGTTCGGTCGGGTTACTACTTGGGTTGTTGATCGGGGTTTTGGATATTGTTGTGGAAGTCTCGGGACTCAAAGTCCTAGGCAGAGTGCTAGGAAGATCCGGCTCGGGGCTTGGGGACCGCTCCGGGCTCATCCAGTTCATTTCGTCAAGACCGAGGTATCCATCGTACCGGACTTGCCTCTTTGCGCGTGAAGATTTCCGCTGCTGGCCTGGACTGTCTGGGAAAGTGGTTGCAGGTTCGGGACAAGTGTCAGTTGCCAGTGATGACTTCGGCTGGCGTTTCTGTCGTTTCCGCTGGGGGCTCTCCGCAGAGTTGTCGGCCACCACACCCCGTTTGTTGTTTGGTGCATGGTTTATTGCTTCAAACTGTCGCATGCGCTGGGAGATCTTGGTCAGCTGGAGTCGCTGTAAATGGCAGCGAGGGCGAATGACTGGGGTAATTCTCACTGGAATCGAACTTACCGGTGGAGAGGGCGGGTTGCTTATTGGTACCTCGTAAACATCCGTATTGCGTGCTACCGGTTCATTGTAGCCCGGGTGCTCTTCATAAAACTTTTCGAAATCAGGGAAACTTTCTTCCGTAGATATCCTCTCGCGAGGCGGCTCCGTAGATGGCGCTTTAAATATTATTGAGTCTACATCAATCGCGGTTTGCTCGCTTCCGCCTCTCTCGTCTTGCGCATGAGTTTCGGGTTGGTTTTTGTGCTTATATTTGTGGTTGCGGAACTGTTGTTGGTTCAAGCGAAAAAATAATTGCTTCACCAAGTTCAGTATCCTGTAGAGTCTGGGTGTTAGCTGAGCCACTCGAAGGAAGGGAATGGGCGGCTAGATGCTTACCGAAAGCGGTCCTTCGAGTACTGGTATTTGTTATAGTTTTTGGACGACGTATCATCCGGCCAAAATATGCGACCGTTTCCCTCCTTCTCGAGATACGCAACGGCCATCTCGCTGAGCCCTGCTTGCCCATCGCGTGACTTCCAGTCGTGCAAGTCAACGCCATCGACGCCGCGACTGGTCTTGAACTTCCTCCGAAACGCATTTGTGTCGTCAATGAAAGCTGCACATCGAGGCAGCCGTATGTCCCCATAATCGAGATCGTTGCGGAGAGTGGTGATATTGGGGATGCTAGAGGGGGCTTTAGGCAGAGCTGAAGCAGACATGCTGAGGCCGACCACAAGAACACAACAATGTTGTTGCTGAGCAAATTTGTTGTGTGTGGTCAAAAAGTTTCGCGAGCTCACATGTATGCGAAAATGGTGATGAATCAGCGGGGAAATGGAGGAAAATGTTGGCAAACGCAAAGGGCAAGGAAGCAGAGAAGAAAGATGCGAAGACAGGATCCAAGGTCGGCGGAGGAAGAGAGGGATTCGGTCACTCGGGGGAACTTCATCCCATCCAATTTTGTCGTCGAGTCATACTTGTGTCTGCCTAGTTTGCAACAAGGGGTGAGTTAATTTCAGAAACTGCCTCGCACTTTATGCGTTGGCTGGAAGATCCTTTACCCCAATTGGTGCCCCTGAAAGGTACACTCTTATCAGGCCCATCGACTGAGCTGCGAACTTTGACGGTACGGTAGGTTCCAAATATTGTCTTAATGCCGGATTAGGTTCTGAATAGACGTTTTATTTGCATTGGTAGCTTTTTGATGTTGATATAAACCTTATTTCTTCTGTCGGCACGAAAGATGGTAGGAGTTGGGTTAGTGAATGAGATGTGCTCCATGTCACTTGTGTATGCGCCAACCGCTGTGATACAGCCTCGATGGCTGTGCTGCGGGCCGGGCAGCGAGGGGTCGCCAAAAAGTTGGCCAGCACACCGAATATCCTGAGACGCGGAACTGTGTGCCCAAGATGATGATAGGTCTTGGACCGACAGCAGACCCTGGGAAGGACAGAGGATGCGGCCAGCTCCTGACCGAACCCACCATCTTCTCACCACATGCTGGACTTGGTGATAATGCACACTGTGGCCGCTGCACCGCTTCCTTGCTTTTGCGCCATTAGTCCGGGAGAGCATTATTTCCCTCGATGCTCAGACAACTTTCATTGGCACGGATACGCCTGAGACCCTTTTGGTGGCCAAGATGGCTTCTCGTAAACCCTTCGACGAAGGAGCTGTTGGCGTCTAACACAGTGCCCCGTCGAGACGGCGTTGTTGTACGGGAAGACAGTCCTCACCTCCCACCGACAGTCTGCCTGACCGCTGCCTAGGTGGTCAAAGCCTGACCCGGCTGCCTCAGCTACTCCCCAAGTTGATCCGTTCCGCTCGATGCTGGGGAAGATGGGTATTTAAACTCCCATGATGCCCGCACTGTCTCACGACCAAATTGTCCCTGGATACTATTTCACCAGGGCATTCTAGCTTTTGGCATTCTCTTTGTCAATCGACGCCTTGCGTTATCACTGCATCTTACCTATACTCCATATCGAAGACAACTATGAACGTATCGACTCATACCATGGCAGCTTGGGGAACGGGTGGCTGGACGCAGGGGGTTAACACTCTTTTGGTCTTCGTCTTGGTTCCACTCATCAGCAACCTCTTTTCCTGGCTCTTCTGCAAGTCTTGCAAGCTCTTTCCTCTTCTTTTAGGTCAGTTCTGCGACTTCACTTGAAGCCCAGAGGCTCAAGTCCTTGCATTGATCCTTTCCTAACCTGATACGCACCCAGCGAAAATTTTGTGCATCCCCGACAACGCAGTTCAGCCACAGCGAAATACCGATATTGCAATTAATCTATTTGTGATGTCTAACGATCCTGCTGTCATGCCCGACAACTCCCCTACGTTGTCTGACGATCGCGTTGCGATTCGCGATAACAGCCGCGGACGTGCCATGACCCCTCGTCGTCGTGCCTGGAAAAGGCAGAACAACTCCAGCTATTCACTCACCGAAACCTATTGAAATGGCTTCTACAATCTCCGCTTCTGCTTAGAACCTCGAGATGCCGCCATTGAAATAGCTTGTGACGACATTTTTAAGATGGAGAGAGAGAATGGGGTAAGGTGGAATTCGTTTAGCTCCTTGCAAGTTTCATTTTGGCCATGGTTTTTGTTCCTGACGCTGGTTTGTCCGATGCACAGACCTCTCTGTTCATCTTCCCGAATCAAAGTCTGTCCTTTTCGCAATGGGTACCGCGTATTCCGGACGACTTGCTTGTTTTACTATCACATCTTGGAAGCGAGCTGCTTTGGCTTCCAGGCACATAGAAATAGAATTCGTTGCTTTCATTCCGTTAAGAGGATGGGACGGTGGAATGTGTCTTCGCATATCTTACCTCGAAATTGTTTGGGCACCAAATTAACATTAAGGCTGCCCCACCCTGTCTTCTAAGACAAAAATTGTGTCAGCGGGCGTCACATCTTTAGGCTAGCGTCGGATAAACTGGTACTGCTGCAGACTAACATTCGAGCAGTCGTATAGAGCCATACGCACTAAATGTGAAATAGGACCGGCATTGTGAGCAAAAGGGGTGTCCGCCAAATCGCCGCTACCAAACTCCCCGTTCAAGCCACAGGCTTTCCAATGATTTTGAACCACTAACAACGCCCATCAGCCCTGGAGCGTGATTTTCCAGTTTCCAATCTGGACCGCCATTAGTTTGGGTACACCACTTCAAAGAATCACCCGTGGCGCCGTTTCCCCGTGCTTGTCACAGAATCCAGTACTCGCGATAGTGTCATTTCTTCCTCCCCACATGCCAACGCACATGTCGATCCGATCAATTCTATTCTCCGAGACAACAACAGAGGGAGTACTCTTTCCGGGAGTACTCTTTCCTGGAGGTAGACCTCCCTTCCAGAATCGCTGTACTTATAGAACACCAAGAAGCTCGCTTCATTTCCATCTTCGGATCAGTATCAATCATGCAATCCTTCGCAACGCCCCTCCCGGCGCTAGATGCTCCCAACCAGCTTCTTGGGTGCCTCTCCTGGTAGGTCCTACCAAATGTCGTCGCTGAATACTTCATCTGATGGAGAACCAGATCGACGGTCCCCTTTGGCCTTGCCGTGGGGGGCTAGGAGCGGAATATCCAGCCCCATCTACCGACTTGTACCAGCGATCAGTTGGACCAAACAACCATGGACACACGGGACCGGAACCGCCGCCAACGTGGATCTATCCTAAGCAACGATACGTAGCCCCAGTATCCCCGCCAGACACAAAGAGGCCGGTGAGTTGGCGGAAGCTGCAAAGCGGGAAACCCTGGCCGAGGCCAAGACTCAAACCTCTCCTCAAGGCTGGCTCTCACGTTGACTTATCCCATCTCCCACCGCCAAGTACTGAATCCCCCAGCCGGCCTCGCGATACGGCCCCCACCCTCTCTGATGGAAGAGGGGAAGCTGGATTTGATATCTTCAAGTTTCTTCTCGAATGTGGTGCTGACATCAACATTGCCGAACTGGAAAGCCCCGTTGACAGGAAAGACGTTGAGATCACGCGATTGCTTCTCGTATAGAGTTTTCCAACATTCTATTCCTTTGGATACCTACTGGCTGAACTACGCCGTAGACATCGGGTCAGCCGAGCTTTGCGATCTGTTTCTCCATTGCGAGGCGAACAGACGGCGCTGTACCAGGCAAGCGGCGAAGGGCACAAAAAGACCGAGCAGTGTCTTCTCAATGGCGGCGCCAGACTAGCAAAGGGTTTGGATAAGCGATGAATATCGAAATGGGAATTTCAGACAATTGTCCCTTAGGCGACGTTCCCCGACCTATCAGCTGACTAGGAGAGACAAGCGAGCGAGAAATATATTCGATAATATTTCCATCCGCAAAAGCCTTGCCAGTATCCCTTATATACAGTAGCTGAGAGCAGGATAACCCACATTAAGTTCTGCAGTCATCTCCCAAAAGAGTGCCTATACCTAAACCTCACCCCCAAACCCAAAATCCACTCCGCGCACATCCGCCTCCCTCCAGTCCCTCACCGCTAACGTCATAGGCGGAAACGAATTCACCCTCGTAATTAAGGGAAGCTATCGTAGTGGTAGTAGTTAATATAGGTATATAGTGATACAAGGACCCAAACCTCCGTCCTCGCAACTTTATCGCAACTTTACGGCCATTTTGGACCGTAGCAACTATAGCCGAAACAGGCCAAAATATAGTAACCCTATCGCTCAGTCTAGCTCAGCCTCAGGTAGCACTGTTCAGTTCCGAAAAAGGAAAAGAAAATTCGTAGCGTTAATTTTAGGGTAGTATAGTGTTATTCTCCCCATCACCAACAACTAACAACCTATTACGTTATCCTACCTTAAGAGAATTTAATTCTGTTTTGGGTACCTATTTCGCCGTAGTTAACTAACCACAGCCAACCATAGTTAACCAACCGGGTTAACCACAGCGAAATAAGTACCAACCACACCAACCACGCCCAAAATTATTAACCAACCCCACTATCAAATTAGTTGACCAAACCACATAGTGTGTGTTTCACCAACCACAATTGGCAAACCGTATAGAGATGTGGTTAACCACCCCTCGCTAGCCAGTAAATAAGGCGTTATAGCCAGGGTCTCCTGCAAAACGTAGCTCAAGCAGAAGGTGACGGCTTCCATTTCCATCGTCCCGGGGAACTCGTTAAATTTCATGTCGGGGGCCTACGCGTTAGGTCCGCTAATAATTTCCTGAGCAGCTCCTGTCAATTCCACCAAAAGGTCATCGATGTAGCGGTGGTGAAGTGGGGGCACTGGGTCGTCACTGGAGGTGACGGATGATGGAATTGCTGTCTCCACATCGCTGCCGTCGGTTTGGGCAGTTCCACTTCACATCGTGGAGCTTGAAATAACCCACCGTCGTGACCAAGGAGCCATGTTTCATTAGGTAAGGGCCTGCCTCAATGACCATGTAAGCGACAACGTAAATGTTGATAGCCTGGAGGGCGACATTGATAACCGACTTGGAAGAGGAGTAGCTCATGGGGTTGAGTATTCGTCAATTGGGCAGCGTGGCTGAGAGTTAAAGCCAAAACCGATCACCACCGTGACGGGCCGCCCAAACAGGAAGAAGCCGCGGCGACACCCGGGAGTCAAACAGAGGGAGGACTAAACAACTTGGATCTCGTAAACTTATCTGCGTCAATCGGCTCGTCCCGTCATTTATACACCCCGTGTATCAGTCACCTAGGCCAGTACCTACGTATGAAGAATTGGTGAAGGATTGGTGGTATACACGAAAGAGGCTGTGGAAGCGGGCCGGTGAAGCCTCCAGGAACTGCCCTGGCCCGACAGTGGAGGTCAATGGTGCCTTCGAGTCGTTGTCATTCATTCAATTTTGAAGAGTGAGCCCGTCGTCAGTGTTCGAGAGGCGACCATTTGTAGGTACGAGAACGTAACGTAAACCGCCGGACGCCTTTCTGGGGCGGTGCATTTTCTCTTGTCTCATAAGCTGAAAGCGCTAGTACGGGTTCGACCACACATACCCCACAAGAGCACAAGAGCCGGAAAGTTCCTAGTAACAATAGGACTGGCTGTGACTATGTTGACATCGAGCCGTCTAGCACGTCCGAGCGCGCCTTGCCCGGGGGAATGATCGATATTTTGAGGAATGGTTCACAGGCCCGAAGAACCACCAGCAGATTGCGTGGCGGTCTCGGGTAAGCCACGGGGCAAAAAGACCCCGTGGCAGGTAGACCTAAATGGAATCTAGCATCAAGATCTCCAGTCCTAGCACACCACATAAATACCTCGAGCAATCCTAAAAGATTATTATAGCGTAACGGATATATTTCGGAAGAGCAGCTCGCATATCTTCAAGTTGGCACATATGGTGGTACTAGTCACGGCTCTGGCCGGGGGTCGTGCTGGCAGATAACCACAGTTAGGATTGTAAGGTGCTGACCTTAGAATTCTGGCAATCCTTTGTAGGCTGGCTCAACTGGGTGTGGTCCTGCGACCCAGTCGTCACACTACTCCCACTTGCCCTGAAAAAAAAAACCTGGGACCTCAGTAATAGAGGATGGTATAAATCCCATCCCAATGCTCTCTCGCTATCTAAATGCTTCCATTCTCGTTTCGTGCTCCGAGTTCAGCTTCTAGCTAATTTCTGGTTGAGGGTATTAGAACGAAGTGTGCATTATATTTCGATACGTTAGTTCCTAACTCCTTTAGCTTTGCAGTGTGCTATTTTCTCCCTCTTTATAACACCTAACAACATATGGTTCAAAATGAATTGCGGATTTAAACGGCTAAAGGAACTTATGAGCATACGTAAGGTCTTAGGGTGCTGATCTTGCAAAATGCGATATTGTCTCTCGCGAATAGCGAAAAGCCGCCTTCGAGCCGCCCAGTGCGTTCTCGAACTGGATGGTAACCTGCTTGTTCCTGGCAATAAAGCGTTACCACCAGTTTTCACCGGAAACTGTAGTGGGTACTAGGTAGGTAGGCGCGTGTTAAGGCGGCAGACCATTCTGGCGTCAAAGACGGCGTACGTACAGAGTTTTAACTAAGCACACTAACCACTATTTGTTTAATTAACCAAACCTCAATTATATTGGTGATGTGGAAGCCGGGCTAAGGAGACGACGATGGTAATGTTTGGGCCTGCGGCTTGAGGAAGACAGGTACCCGTAACCGGAGGAGCCAAATAACATGGTAGCTTTTTCGGAGCTCGCTGACGTGACATTGCTTACTCAGGCTTCGACCATAAACCCCCGCACGCCCATAACATTGTCGATAGTGGCCAAGGGTGAAGGCAGGGGCCACCTCTGCCAGGAGGGGAGTGTAGGTGGTCAACCCATACATGGAACAAGAAAGAAGCGGATTTATGCTCCAACTATACTAATAAATTTTCAACGCGTCTTTAGCGGGTCGGGCGGCAATAATCTGCAGCTGGAGGTGGAGAAAGCGGATTGCAGGGTGTACCGAAAGTCGGGAGTACCACAATTCCCTAGTGGGATATTACTTGGGACATCGGGGGATGGTCTTGAGGAATCTGTGATGGATTCATTATTTATTGTACCGCTTAGAGGGTGTGAAAACGTCGGGCAGACGGGGAAAGGGACAGGGGTGTCGGACTTCTTCTGCAGGAATGGACACGGCGGTAGCACATCTGGTATAAAATAGTAGCTTGTTCAATGTCGTGAGGAATATGAACCGTGCAAATTTGCACGCCATGTTTCAAGGCGGATGTGTCCTGGCTTGGAATGAAGAAGCCCCTTTAAATGCAAGGCGGGAGCATGGACTTCAAATATGCGAGTGCTGGGTCTGTTATCCAAACAAGAGTGAGGGTTTGTAGTGGTGCGAGCCAGGCTCAGGGCCAATGTAAGAACATCAGTTGAGGGTGGGAGAGTTACAGCATTGTAATCTGGCCTACTTCAAGATACAGGACGTTCCCCCTTCTTCTTATCATTCTTCCTTCCCTGGGCCATTCCGCGACCGGTTCTGTTCTTGCTCGCTGTGCGAGTTAGGCCCGCACTTGGGTATTAGTTCTGTCCTTGTGAGCTGGAAGCCTTGCAAGTCCATCTAATGACCCGTTTCTCATCCCCACTGCGTCGGCCACCCCTAGTGACCCCAATCCAGTTGCCTGAATCCTGCTCGCCCCGCCTGGTCCAATTAGCTTACCTTGCAGCCAGCCTGCGTGCCTCACCCCACGCCCTGCGGCGGATGGTCTCTCGAAGCAGCCGAGGAGTGACGAGTCGAGGATCAATTCTACTGGCGCAGGGGGTTGGCAGGTCCGGCGGCGGAGTATGACGATATATAAATCCCTAGATAGCTACATCGAGGACCGCAGATAGACCATTCGCCAATCCTACGGCGGAGAAGTGGCAAGCTGTGGTTGGTGGCGTGTCAAGTTGTGGTTGGTGGCGTGTCAAGTTGGTCAACTGCTGTCCGGTGCTGCGTAGCGGCGCCGTGAATAGGTCCAGAGATTTCAGTCGATCCAATTTGGACCCTTCGTCACAGAAGTACTAGACGTCCCGCAGTTGTTCACAATGATCCGAGAGAATCTTCGTGAACGAGCTACAGAACTTCGATAGCTAGTGTAACTACGACGAAGCCCACTTCACCACCTTCAGAGTCAGGCTGGGCGCTATAGCGGCATAGGCAAGAACACGACTTGTTTGTATGTAGCACTGCAGCAATGGGACTAATCTGGCAACTGCAATTCTCTAGACTGGTAGCAATACTATTTGGACTATGGACTTATGCTGAGGCACGCCCGGAGGAAACCGGCGCATAAGTGTTCCCTTGGACCAGGCACCCTGTCTCCATCCTGTCGCATCAACCTGAGATATTGCATGTCTGGTTGGGGAATGTATTGTCACTTCGAACGCTTCCCGAAATGAATGTGACCTATGAACACACCTTCCTTTGACTTCCTCGGAGTCCCAGACCACCACGACGCAGCCGGATACAGCAGTGGAACACGAAAAAAAAAAGCCGAATAGAGCTACGGCAGGACAACGTACCTAGAGCACAGCGAGGGCGACCCTGGAACAACCACCGGCTGCGGGCAGGCCAGGAACAACAAGTCACGAGACCTCAATCGACAAACTTGAACCGCCTGTACAGATCGCCATGTAAGAGGGCCAGAATGTGGGCGGATTAGTATCCGCCTTGGATGACGACGCCGGGTTTGTGCCCTTGGAACGTGTTCGTACCCGAAGCCCCCCAACGGATTGTGGGAACTGGTATTTTTGGGAGATCATTGTCCGGCTACGCCACCAAGTCACACAAGACCCCGCCCGGGTTGCTCGAGATTTATCAGTCCTATCAAAACGCCTAATGCGTTGCATGGTATTCTCGCGTATCCAAGTTCAGTGTTTCGTAGGACCCAAAGAGTCCCTATAAAGCTTTGACAGACATGGGGATCTACCTTATCAACTGTTACTCAATCAGCAGCACATCATCGGAAGGTAGCCTATTATTCGTATATACAGAGAGTCATTCACTGAGGTGCTAGGGAAAGCGGTATTGGAGACGACAGAAGCATAGGAGTAGGATAACACCGTCGACGAGGCAGTACTCATAGTCGGACGGCATCATTATAATGGACAAGGTGGTCTTTAATAGGTGCGTATTAAACAGCATTGTGTGGCTGCTTAGTTGTAACAGACTCGCCGGGACGTTTTGTCCGTATCACCTACAACTGAAGCGGCTCCGGCCATGATATGATAAGGGAAGGAGTATTAGCTCTTCGAGACAGAAAATGAGAGCAAAAACACGCCTTCCACGTCCGTACAGAAAGCTGTACCTCGCTGTACCTCGCTCCCGGAAGTTCCCATTCTGCTTCGGCCGGCGGAAACCAAATCGTCGCTGTCCAAGCGGCGCTGTTGCGAAGACTATCACGTTTTAGCACTTAAATATGGACGGGAAGAGCCCTCCAGCGTCCATACGTACGAACTCTCCGCATTGATACGGGGAACAGTGCGTAGCGCCGGCCTTAAGTACATAATCGGATCAATGCCAATCGTCGCGTCACTGACGCCGTCCCTGAGCGCTCCCATTTCAGCCAGACCAGCTCTACCCACCTGTAGGACTACGAGAGTACTGCAGAGAGACGACTATAGAGGTTTTCTAAGGCTTGGATGGGGGAAAAAATCTCTCCAGGCCCGTAGGGCATCTAGAGAGTTCTGGCCAGCGAGTGTACGGGTTCCATACATGACCGCATGGAAGGCTGGCTGCCCAAGTCCAAGTGATCCGAGTCTGAGTCAGATTCCGAGCCCGAGTTCGAGCTCGGGTCCGAGTTCGAGTTCGAGTTCAAGCTCGAGTTCGAGTTTGAGTCCGAGTCCCAGTCCCAGTCCGGGACTCAGAGTGAGTCCGGGTTTGGGTTTGGGTTTGGGTAACTGTCTGGTGGGTTCCGGACCATGGCGAACCCACCAGGATGATTTGGCTCAGGAAATCGGCTGGCCACAAAAAGAAAAGAAAAAAGGAAATGCCTTATCGGGAATAATTTGACCACGTGCGCTCGCAGGGCCTGGCAATGGCGTTTGTTAACGCTGAACTGAAAGGTGTCAGCGCGGATAGCTACAAACAAGAAGAGGGGGCATGCCGCATGGCCAGACCAGGGTACCATCAATCATTATGTTCTCCGGCACCAACTTCCCGACCTGTCAAGGGCTGGATCATTTACAAGAACATGAACAGGGGGTTGTAAAAGACAGCTCGGGGGCGTGTGAATCACACTGACCGTGAGGCATCATGTCAGTTGGCTTGTATGACGCTAACGTCGGTTGCAGGGGGCACAAACACGGTTACTAAACCAGGGTGGCTCAAGAAGCAGCACTCGATTGAGGCGCGTAAAAATCGCTTGAATCAGATTCTTCAGACCTCGCTGGCTACGGGGCGGCCCGGCAAGGATCTTGGGGCTGGTAGGCCGTTGCTCAAGCTCCATCACCGGTCCGGCGTGTTTCGGCTCCAACTTCGAGCAGTGAGAAGTATTGTAAAGCCTGGGGCCAGCATCCGGCAAAAGAGATCCTGAATGTCTCACATTCAATACCGTGAGCGACCTCCGAGAGGTTGATACCGCCCATAAGATCGGTTACCACTACTAGAAGTACTATGAGGGTAGTAGATTCGGCCCTTTTGAGAGTGGTCTTACATGTCAAGCGAGGTTCGAGTCCTCCGCTGTTGCCTGCGACGTTCTCCATGTTCCTTCTTGTGGGTATGCAGCCAGCTTTATTTATTCATCGGCTGTCTTTGAGTTTTACTTGTGAAACCCATTGTACACGGGCACTGGAATCGCACTTCTACGCCGCAGCGGGGATGGAACGGACGTTTACCTTGCATATGGGGACGGTTACAGGATTATGAGAGCAGATTTGGCACATTCCTGCGCTGCAAGCTGCGGCTTGTCCACCTCAGCCCCTGCTCAATGATTGTCGAAGATGCATTTGGATTATAAGACCTCAGTAAACAATGGTTCATCCTCGCTAGATTGGCTCTGAAATCTATGTTATCCGGGTAATGCAAGAGTGAACTCGCCAGACTATAATCCTAGCTCATGCCGGGCATGGTCCTGGTGATAGCAGTGCACTTGCACCTCCATCAGTGTGCATCGGGATTCACTCTGTAGCCCCGACTGTTTGTTGGATCTATTATGTTACTCTTCAAGCAAAGCTTTGTACCAGGAGTTGTTCCTCTTTAGGCCCTCATCTCTTCGTTGACGAGTGTTGAGCCATCTCGCCACTCCTGAGTTTTGAGCGTTATGACGGCGGGTCGCATCTATCATTGCTGAAGATCTAGCGTGAGCGCTTTAGTAGAAGGAATATATAAGCGGTAGAAATAAGCGAAAGGTAACGCGGCTTGGAGAATACCTAGGCTGCGCCGTCGACACGTGCAGGTACGCACCCTGGAACATTCACCTAATAAAGATGGCCAAGTTCGCCGGGAGTATGAAGTTTGCGGAACGGAAAACATGTCACAGTGATGTCTTTTGTTGGAGGTTTAAAAATATGCTTTGGTATTGCCCTCTGGTTTGTGCGGAAACGATGTCTAGCCTGTTACTGTTTAGTCTTCTAGTTGTGGTCGGCCTATTTTTCTCCGTGTAGTTTGTGGATCCAGGGTGCTCCGGCTCCGGCTCTAGGTGTGGTTTTATTCCGGTTCGTTGGAATTCCAGTTCGAGTTTATGTTCTCACCGGCCTTGGACGTAAACGCGGTTCCGATAATGGTTTGGGTCCAAGTCCCAATCCCAGTCCCAGTCTGGCTCTGGGTTGGCCCCAACCCAGGTTCGGGTTTGGGTTCTGCTTTGAAATCTAACCCTGGCTTTGGGGTTAAGCATCCTGAATCTTTTCAAATTACGTACCATATTCTATTTTGAAGAAATATAATATAACTACGCCTGAACCGTAAACATAGCACTGGACTCCAAGCGGGGATAATGTATACAACTAGATTAAAGTCGGATCTAACTAATTTTAACTGGTCCCAGGTTAATTCGGGTACGATATCGATTCCTATTTTAAACCCTATACTAAACTTCGTCCGGAACTTATTTCAACTTGAGTTAGCTTCCAGCCCGAGTCCCAGCTCTCAAGTCCCACCATCAGCATCACCTTAGTAAGCCTAGTCCTCTAAACTCGAGCCCAAAATGCTCTTTATCTGGATCTCACCTTATTACTAAATACTAATTACTGGCGGGTCTCCTATCTGCCCTTCGTAACTGTCGCTAACGGGTGGCGGGGCTGTGACGATGTTGGCCATAGTCTTTTGTGGCACGGGTATCGTGCTCTGTTCCGTGGTAGACAGTGGCAACGCTACATCCCTAACCAAAATACTGCACGGGGCGTGCCCGAACCTATCATTTCAATAGATTCATATTCACCTCGGCAAAGTCCAGTTAGATATGAGGACTTGTCCGTTGCCTGGCGCGGCTTTTTCTCCTGCGGCGTCACGATTGCCACAATGTCCCACACCTCAAAGGAACTATCGTGGAGGCATATCGTCCGAAGCGTAAAGAACCTTGAGTTAAAGATCTACCGGGGCTATGCATCAGTTCCTCCCAGCCTTTTAGTGTCCCTCATGGAGTTAGGGTTGCAGAACAGCCCATGATACTTGCAGGATACCTACGTATAAACTGGAGTCCAGTGGATTACCCGCGACGTGCTGCCAGTATGGGACAACGGTCATTCAATATACATCGCGAATGAAAGGAAACAGCCGAGATACCTACTGATCAATATAGTACTCGCCGGTAGGCTCATACTTCTCAACGTCCAGGTGCGGGGTCTTCCTAGGCACCAATAGCACGCTGAAGTCCAAGATAATGCAACGAATGTCCCTGACCTCAGCGTTGATGACAGGGCTCACACCCAAGGCCTTTTTCCCATTCGCCCTTAATCTGTTCTGAACCACCTTTTTTCGCCTCTATGTCCCGCCCATCCGTTCGCGTCTTGAGCTTGTTCTCCCGCAGCCAGTCCGGGAATCCTCCGACAAAATTCTCTACGTCCTCGCTTGCCCAATACGGCCGATTTCAAATCCACACGCCCTCAACCCAGAGCCTTCGAATTTATACTGCGGCTTCGAACTGGAGCTGGAGGCTTGATAAATTCAATGCCAAAACTCGGGGGTCCAAACAAGTGCCCAGGATTGTACCCTACCATGTAACCTTGCCGTGCCGAATGAAATAGCTTTTGCTTCCAGGGGGGTCCTAAACACAAGATCGATGATTCCCTGGTTAATATCGGTTGTGATGAATGAATCTGGGGCATAGGAACGCGGGAGTAGGGTCGGGAGGCACGGGGGAGGCGGGCCCTGCATAGGCCTCGGGTTGTGATATATCGGCCGCCAATGGATCTGGAAACGCCGAAGCTTCGTCTGCAGCAGTCGAGTAATTCGACGTCGAATGGGTTCGTGGTCTCTCGTACCGGTCCGATACTCAAACCATTACAAGCAGATGCACAGGCACGATCTACCCATAAATAACAGCTCGGTCTGGAAACAACATATCCACGCCAGGACCGTTAGGTCAATACACTGTGCCGAAAGATCTTTAGTACCATGAGCACAACCTGTCAGTGCTACCAGCTGGGTTGAGATACGTAAAATCGAAGCCAAACATCTACCCTTGGTATTGGTAATCCTCACACGTAGTAACCTCGTCTGCGGACGGATCTCATCAGTAGCACTTCGACAAGAAAAGGAACGGAGCGCGTCTACAAATTCCCTATACCACAGAACCGGTGATAAGACGTACTGCCATCGACAGCTGTAGCTACGGACACCGAGAAGAAGTTCCAACGACCCAGGTCAAAGCGCGGGGTAAAGCTGTACTGGGATGAGAGTGACCTGGACGCTACTTCCAAGTAGCTATTTGAGCGGATTGGTTTCCCACGAGTTCGGTTGCTCTGGCCTTAGACGGCTTGAGAAAGCCGGACAACTTACTGTCTGGTACGGTCCGATCCTCGAGCGGATCCCGGTGGTCAAATCTCTAGAGCACACTGGATGCGTAGGAAACTCGAAAGGAAGAAAAAATCCCATGGCACTTGGAGAGATGCTATTTTGATCGGGGACTGCAACAAAAAAAGGCCACAAGCGGCATGGACTGGCAAATGGGTTGCGGCACTGGCTTTTAAAGGAGCCGGGTAGACTTAGAATTCTGAGGAATCTGATTGGTGTTGCGCATGCTGACCCGGAAAAGGTCTTCATGAACCTTTCGCCGCCTTTCACTACCAAGACTGTTAACATGTCCATTCAAAGAATTTGGAAATGGAGGAAGACTGTGACAATACAAACTATGCGAAGCGTTTGATGCTCCGTTTGAAAGGATCCATGTCACATTCCGGTAGAAGCTTTGAGACGCAATGATCGAGATCGATTTGGCTGTCGATCGACTTCTCTAGTCTATCCACACTCCTACCTAATTCTCACGTCAAGCATCATCATGAAGAAGTGCGGGACCCCATTCTACATACAGTATCTGGAAGGGGATATATCACTTATACAACAAAGAAGCCTCCAAGCCCATACCGGCATATAACACGGCCGTCAATACCATCTTCCAAGTCGCCAACGTATCCAACGATCCCTGCGCAAATCCAAAGGCCAACGCCACAACATCCAAACTATCCGTCGCAACATTCAACCAAATCGATCGCGTAACCTCTTCATGCCCCGCCTCCTCCTCGGCCGTCCCGCGCTTCGCCGCCGCACTGCGTTCCGCGAGGAGCAGAGCCTCGCCGACAATGATTTCGCGCACGCCGAACATGCGCGTAATGATGGAGGCCTCGGGTGAAAGGGCAGATGTCAGGCCGACGATTTTGAGGGCGTATGAAGGGGCGAGAAGACATCCGACGCCAAAAGCGGCGCGGGTGATGCCAATGACGTTAACAAGAGTTTTGGCCAACGGGGAGGGGGCGCGGATGGCCTTGGGCTTGGCGGTGTTGCCCGTTGAGTCGTTGTTGTGGGGGGCTGAGGCGGACATGGCTGTGTTGGTTCGTGTATCTGGATTCTATGTCGAGTTGAGAGAGTGATATGTCGCTGGAATTTACTTTGAGAGGTCAATGCTAAGTAGGTAGCAGCGTTCTGATGGCTTTAGATCGGATGTTGGATCACATGCTAATCTGGAGAGACTTCTGTCGGTGGACGAGCTGGGGCATTCCCCGCACTTTATGGAGAGAACCACGGCACATCCGGATACCCGATAGCGTTAGGCCAACGTCAGCATAACGCCGAGCATAATTCGCGAGCCTCTCGCTCGATGATAGAATTTTGTAATCTAGCCGCTTCGGCATGCTATTGTGAACTACAGTCAGGTAGGTACCTTATGTCATTTCCATGATGGCGCCGTTGACTAGAAAGACGGTCCTAAAGATAATGCTAATACTGTAACCATACCACAACGAACGACGGAATTGTGATGTGGTCGGCAACCAGTAGAAGTGCCAAGCCCCTACCAACGTCCGGCGGAGCGCTTTTCGACAAGGTTGAGCATGGCGTTATGCTCCAGCTCATTGACAATAGCAATGCAAGGTTCAGTGGCAGAGGCGTCTGAACTCCCCACATCCTCTCGCAAGTAATTCCAGTACTGAAAAAGCACTGCACAGGAACCCTCTTTCTTCTGAGTCAGGAGATCTCTAGAGAAGTACTTCACCGTGCAACGCCATCCGTTCACGGCATATGCGGAGCTCTCCGGATGTGTACGTTTAACTTTGCGAGACGCACGGTGTCGCTGATACACTTGGAGAGGGGCTAGCTGCCTAGACAAGGAATGCAGTAAATAGCTTCGGAGACATCGCCATAAGTTGCCCGTCCATGACACCGGGAACGTAGACGTCCCCAACAAGTACGTAACACCGCTCATGCCTGGTGTTGCAGATACCAGGCTCCGGCGTTGGCCCTTCCCCACACAGCTTGCTCACAGGATTTCCAACACAAAATCGTGCATCCGTCCTGCGGAGAACGAGCGGCACCGATAAGCCAGGAACGATGCATATTAGATCGCCGGGCTTAATATCCGGGGGTCCGATCCCGACATTTCCTCCCGCTATCCTGGAATAGAAAACACGACGGCCGCCAGCCATGGCTTCCATGGCATAGTATACTGAATTCCTTCCCGCCGTGGTTTCTGGGGGAGGAATGTAACTTTGACGCATTATACCAGGCCCGAAGGCCGTTTTGCGGTTGATCTTCGTCGTTTCGTCTCGCATAAAGAAGTTAATGGCAGTCGAGTCATTCTCACAGCATCTTCTATAAGATTCGCGGTCATCCAGACTTCGGCTTAGGCTGTCGTGAACAACGTCAGCGCAGATGTGCCTGCAGATATCCAACTCTTGTAGTTCGGGGCGAGTCCTCAACACCCTGGAAATAATATTTGCTGCTGCGGATCGTAGACGGCCGTATCCTCTCTCCGGCAGCAGTGCATCCTCAACGGCGTCGATCTCGCCGATGGGATACACGTTGAGTTGGAGGATGAAACCACGAGGTTTAGCGTGGAGGTAGACTGGGGTCGAGGGTTGACTTCCATCAGCAGCGTAGAGGTCGAGACATTGCAGCCTCAATCGTTCGCTCTCCGTCGGCATATCTTCCCAATTTACACACCATGACGGGATATCGATCGATCGACGGAGCTGCGACGCCAAAAACGGGAGAAGCCTTGTTCCAGGGCTGTTTGGAATGCTGGGATGTTTGTAGAGCGTTCGGGGCCCCAGGAGCAGCGCTAGGCCTTGGTCTTCCTGCAAGATCTGGACAGCAGCCTGAATAAAGACTTCTGGGGCGGTGAGTTGGTAGTTGGGCGTAATTGTGTAAGACGCGCCCCTGCCAACAAGCCCCAGTAGCCCAAAGACCTTGTCTCTGGAGTCGGTTGCCTGGCGGGAATGGAATTGTCGCAAGACGTGGACGAGTCGCATTCCCGAGCCGGTGGTCACGAGTTTTCGAGGCGCCTCGATCTGGAGAATCATTTTACTCAGGACCAACAACGGGTTTGTTTCGGACGATCTCAGCAGGTCCTGCTGCGCCATTTTGCGGAGATAGGCCTGGGCACCGCCAGCGAACATGTCCCAGGGGGCCGACATGCCGCCACAATACACGACGGCCCGTTTAGCAAGGACACACTCTTGCACCACCCATGTTCGTTTCCACTGTGGGGATGTCAGAGACTATCTAACTTGGATGCTAGGGAGACGAACCCATGGGCGCTCGGATAACGCCCAAATCATGTCGTCAATCATCTTTGACCAGGACCTCTGACCGGTGGAAAGAATGGAAAGATCGCCGCCGTGGAACCTGATGGGCCAAGAATCACTCCGAAAAAGCAAGCGGAAGAGACAGAATATGCCCAGAACACCACTTGTCGGAGAAGGCCGTGCCAGCCGGTCCTCGAGCACGAATGGCCCAGTGAGGACCTCGGGAGGGTAGGGGTTTTCGCGGGCATCCTCATTGATCTCAGGCCTGTCGATGGACCTTGGGGAGAAAAGAGAGACCGAGCTGACCGGAGCAGAGGCCTCCCATTTGCTGAAACAACGGATGTAGTGGCCGATAAAGTCGTAGTCCCTGTCGTCGCCGTGCCACTCGAACTGCAGGGTGTTTAAACCCGGAGTGCTCTCTCCGAGCCACACAACAACCTCGTCTGCGAGCGCGTAGATGTCGCTCATCAAGGAGACCTGACTCGTCTTCTCATCGTCGTCGGCCTGGTTGATGCACAGGTAGTCGACCCAGACGCGGGGCGTGGTGAAGCGCTGTCTCAGTCGCCACAAAGCAAGGTTGAGGGTTTGAGGGATTTGCGTCTTTAAGCCATCGCAAACAATAGTGGCTGGCGGAACCAAAGCGCCAAAGTTGTCGGATTCGGGGCCGGTCAAGTCGGTTAAGCACGCTTTGTCTCTCCATGAGTAAGACAGAGCGCGATACGGCATCTGGCGCAATGCTGTGGGATCATTCAACGGAACCGCTACGGTCGTGCAGACAATGCCATCGTCGTAGGCACCGCCCGTAGGCGCAGCGATGAGAAGAAGGCGGATGGTCGGGACATCATTGGGTAGGGGTTTGTATACCAGTCCCGGAGTCATGATGCGGGGCGACTCCCTGGAGTTTGAAGACAAAAGCGGGGATAAATGTCTTCCAATGTGGTCGAGTTTGCTGAGTGTCTGTCACGGCGGATTCAACTGGCCTTCGCACTCGCGGCAAGGGCTGAGGTTCGGCAAAACTGAAGGCCGGACATGATTGGCCAAGAGGCCCTTCGAAAACCGGGCGGGGATCTCTGCGCCCGACAAGCCGCCGGCATTGGGCATCAATCTCGACGTGTCGCTGTCTCTGAAGACACAAACTCTGCTCATCGCCATGGTCCGAACTCGAGTCCCGAGATCTGCCCGGGGCGCGGTCTCATCCCCGTCGTCAGAACGGCAAGGTATTTGTGATCCACAGCGCCAACCTGCGTCTTTTACTCACAATTAACAGGGACGCGACCGCGGGGAACACCATCTCACAAAAGCGCGTCTCCAACTCGCGCGCAACCCCAGGCCAACCACCAGGCGCACCACGCCACCAAATGCAACTCCCCCCTCCCATCAATTGTCAACGCGCCTTCCCACCACGTACGTTTCATAATAGCATCTATCGGCTGGATTGCATGCTAAGACACAGATGCAGGATCTCCCGACACCTGTTCAGACTCGTAGGCACACCCGGAAGCGACCAGGGCATGGTATCCCCGACGCTGGCCCACAGCCGTCAGTCAAGCGAAGTCGGAAAACCCTTTCATACACGACAGAGAACATAGCAACGGAGGGTGACGCTACGAAAATTGACCCCGTTGCTTTTTGGGCTGAAAAAGGGCGCTGGCCAGAGGATCAATCCTGGGCCGAAGCAACCATGGATGCCGTTCCTGACATAGATCGTCTGCTCGCACGCAAGAGATCCTCTCCTAGTCTCTCCCGCAAGCGGTCGAATTCTGCAGCCTCCACAACGCCTAGCGATCGGAGGCCAAGGGAGGAGAAAAGTGCACCATATCGGGACCCACGATACAAGATGCTGCTTGAGACAAAAGGCAGCTTCATGGACAAATCCGACTTGGGGGTGACTGATGACAGCAAAATTCTCTGTCAGAAGCTGCTTGAGACGGCCCAGGTTGAGCCGCAGGGGTCCTTGTTTCATTCTGATGTCTTCGAATCAACATGTCGCAATGTGGAGGACAGGAACGAGGCGAGAGTGATCCGGGATATCACGTCGCTGATTGTCCCGTCGGCCGAAATACTTTGCACGTACGGTGCCAGCCACCTCAAACGCCTCACCGAGAGCGTCAACGAAGGCTGGAATAACTCGATTCCCCTCACCGGAACTCGTCCACAACCCGACTACTCCGTAGGTTTCAGACGGAGCGCGTTCACGGACGACCAGCTCACAAAGTTATCGCCGTTCATTGGCGACTTCATTGCCGGGGACCGGTCTTTGTTTTTGGCCACGTACTATATGTACTTTCCGTTCCTGACATGTGAGGTGAAGTGTGGCACTGGGGCACTTGATGTTGCAGATCGCCAGAATGCGCATAGCATGACACTGGCGGTGCGGGCCATCGTCGAGCTGTTTCGCGCTGTCAAGCGTGAAAGCGAGGTCGACCGCCAAATCCTCGCTTTTTCCGTTTCACATGACCATTGTACTGTGAGGATATACGGCCACTATCCGGTGATCTCCGTCGAGGATACCAAGTATTACCGCCATCCAATACACAAGTTCGACTTCACCGCACTGGATGGGAGAGAGAAGTGGACGGCGTATCGATTCACAAAAAACGTCTATGACACATGGATGCCGGCGCATTTTGAAAGAATCTGCTCTGCTATCAACCAGCTGCCTGCGATAGATTTTGATGTTTTGTCGGTTTCTGACACAACAGGGCTTTCTCAGGAGGTAAGGGATGCGATTGATTCCGCTTCTGTACCTGTTGGGGATGTGAACAGTGTTCAGCCGGCTGTTACTCCCAGTACTCGACTTACAAAACCAGGGGTAGTAAAAAGGAGGAAGGGCTAATCCAAGATATGCAGAGATTGTTGCAATAAGTGGAATTCAGAGTGTAGTTATAAGAGATTTACTAGATAGTGAAAGCGAAAATACTGCTCCGAGCGGTAGCAATAAGCCACCGTCATTACAAGTAAAGCTATTTGATAACGACAAGGTAGAAACCGGGGAAAACGCCTACAAGAAATGCTACGCTTGCCAGAAGGGCGCATTATACCTAAACATACCAATGCCAACACCGACAAAAATTGCTTCCTATCAGCAGCACAGTGCGTTAGCCCGTAGAACACTAGAAGCTGCTAACAAACGCGCGAGACAAACCTCGGATATTCGGGCTCGGGGTCCCCCAGTACTTGGAACTTAGACCCGGACGGAAAGCTGAAGTTACATTCGGACTCAAACCCTCTCGGCCCCACAACCAAACCCAAACTCGAACCCAGACCCCGACCGGACCCGAACCCAGACCAAGACCGTATAGACGGCGGTGAATACGCACGCAGCCCAGAGCGCCAGTTTGCGGCCTAGTGAGTGTGAAGAGACCGGCGAAGATTGCGGAGAGGAACGCACTGAGAGTGAGAAAGGAGCTGATCGTGTTGCTGGAATGCGCGCTGTTTGTCACCAGCAGCGAGCCGGAATGGGCTGCTGAAGTGTGAGGGGGGGTATATGATCCTTGTGTCCCCCTAGAAGTACATCGATCGCAATCGGAGCATTGTTGATGTTTCCGTTAGAGCGCCTCTGGACAAGGTTTGGATTGTTTCTCAAGGAAAACTCGATTACTCCATACAATGATGCAACGCTCGACTACCCTGACTACCTCGTGCGCAACGAGGAGACAAAGGTCAAGATGGAAGGCGGGCCCGACGGGAGGAAGCTCATGGCACTTCAGGAAGAGAGGAGGAATCACATTGAGCTGGTCCAAGTCCTCAGCAAGGATTGGGAAAGGGCACGTCGTCCTGGCACAGGCCAGTTGCTGAGTGTCTTGGACGAGAGACAAGTTGATGCCCTCGCCACGAGCCTCTATGGCCTCAAGCATTTCGGCAAAAATCTTCAAGATGTCAAGAACACGGTTGTATCCGCCCACCGGGCGACCTATCGGGAGCGACCCTACCGAGTCCATAACGGACAGAGGGACAACGAATTAGCGGCTAGTTCCATCGCCTTGTCCCTTTCCGACTTACCCTAGATAAACAGACTCAGCAAGAACGCATCCAACCACCCAACCCAATACACCCCACCTCGGCAGAAATCTCGCGGGAGACGCCAAAACTGGTGGCGCACTGCCGGGATAGCCATAAAAAGGCTTAGAGAAGGGTTTGATGCGGCGTAGCACTGCAGTAAGTTACTTATGTCTGATACCATAGGATCCGGTCTGTATTGCGAAAGCCCAAGTCTCACCTCAGCCTACAGGGAAATAATTTGAAGCGCAACCCGGTGTCAAAAGAGAGTGCTCATCTTGGCCATGGCTGAAGTTACCTGAGGCGCATAAATTGAGGAAGGGGGGAGCCGGGGAAGTTTTTGGTAGGCGTGCGCGCTCTGGGTCCGACATTTCACGCTGCTACAGGGATTCATTCTATCTTTCTGTTTTATGCGGGCATCCGAGGTGCAGGCAAAGGGAGACTCCTATCCGACTCTGAGTTCTACCACGGGTTTATTCTCCTGTCGACCTTGCTGGTCGGAGTACTACCTTCCCTCGGGAGCCACTCACACTGGTTGACCAACAGCTCGCTCAACGCTGCATCGGCGGCTCAATCATCCGCTTTCTCGCTTGGATCGGCTATATCGACATTAAGGACGTAAGGGACTTGGGTGGCAACCCGGGAGACTCCATTCTTGGCTTTCATTCTATAGTCCAGAGGAGGCTGCGCGGCTGAAAACTAGCCGTGGTGTCAAACCGGCACTAGGGGTTGATGCCTTCCGGGACACGGGAACGGGATAGAATCGCCATTTTATTCGGATCTTGCGTTCCTTTTGTTCTCCGTCATGCGGTTGGTAGCCCTGTTAGTGAGGTCTCTTGGTCGATTACTGGGACATGCTACTTTTATCATATCATGGCCGGCGAGTTTATGGAGGTTATAAGGTTGCTAAAGGTGCCTCCGGTAAGTTTTCTTCTTTCCTATCTAACCACAGGTGTCTTGGTGTATTTGTAATCGTAGCTTGTACCGTAAGTAGTAAACGTGTTCGCTGGCTCGAGAACGTTGTGACCTCGGTCGCCGAAGCCGGTGTGCTCGCAACGCCGGATGGGTGTCAGGTCGGCGACCAATCAGTTCCGGCCGGAGGATCGGGATCACGACGACTAGATCGGGATTACTAGAGTAAACGCCATGGTGTAGGGTTACAGAGGGTTATTAAATAGGCCTGCATAGATTTCAGCACGCAAGGACAGGATTGCAGCCTGAGTGCGGGTATAGCTTGGATGGCAAGTAAGAGCAAGGCTGGTCACAGAACTGCTTCGAGGAATGGAAACCATAAGAAAGCAGGAGAATTCCTGTGTCTTGAGTAGGCCAGAGTTTAATGCTGTAGCCCGCCCACCCCCAGCTGCTGTTCCTACCTGGGTTGGGAGCTCTATCCGCACTACTACTACTCCTTATTCTGGCCCGGATAACCGGCCTGACATACAGTCGTCAGTAGTAACCTTCTTTCTTTCAATCTGTATTTCTACAACGTCAGCAATTCACGGGCTCAACGGGCCGTTGTATACCTCAATGTTACTATAGAGGAAAGGTTTGGGTCCATCGTTGTTGCGCGGCGGAGGAAATAGGCCACTTTGCCCGGGGGCCCACAATTCCGGCCCGCTCCGGCAGCTGGATTCTACGCCAAGGCTGCGGGAGCGTCCGCTGTCGCGACTGAAGTAATTCACTTCCGAGCCGTGTCGACCACGAGCGGGATGGGGATAACCCCACCCCCTGCGCGATACTCGAACCTTTCTAATTTGCATATTTGCACCGCAGTTTCACGTTCATTGTTGGTTGACAAGACAATTATCGCATTAATGGATAAGGAGACCCCCTTCCCCTTCTTGACTCACTCTCAGGAATCGGGACTGGGCAGTGCCTTTTCTGTTTTGCTAAGGTACCAAACAACAGCAGGGTTAAGATTTTGGCGCAGCTGCAAGCTCCTATTCCCAGCATGTCACCCTCCAAACTCGTCGGAATTTGACTGGTAACCCGAACCTCGGACTGTGCAGTATATTGCGGGCAATCCATCCAGTCATAACTGCTGAAACACTGGACAACCAACACCCTGCTAGGTAGGTCGATTGCCAACCTGGTGTCGAAGCGCACCTAGGCACGAACTGTTTGGTCCTCCTCGCTTCCTCGCACTGGGCTTACGCCAACAACCCAGTCCAGTCGTGGACTCCTGGATTCTCACCGTTGCAGATGCTAGTGCCACCCTCGTGCATGGCTATTACCACGTCGGTGATTGGTTGGCCAGGGGTTCGGAGCTGACGACGGGGGGCGCTTTGCTCACCGGGATTCTTGTTTACTGGGTTTTGTGCATGCGAATGCGTGCAGATGCAAGCGATCATCCCCGAACCCAGCTCGACCGCCGCCCCGGCCTGGTTCGTTCTGCAGAGACTGCACCCAAGTCCTCCCTCATCACATTCCTCCGTACACCGTAGCAAAGAACCATATCTCTCCCCTCTCTCCCTCTCCGGACGTAACAGCCAACCCTTTTCCCCAACGGTCCCATCTTCTCAGTCGTTGTATCCCATGGCATGTCTCTCTGGCCTGAGAGGTAGTCCACCACTCTCAGTCGTCCCGGTCCCGTCCGGCGGACCGAATCGTGATCCACCAGGATGACAGGCCCGCCGCCGCCGCCGCCGCCGCCGCCGCCGCCGCCCGGGCCCGATGTCTCGCGGGCCCAGCTCCTCATCGGCGTGACGGGCGCCCTCCACGTGGTAAGCTGGATCCTGTACGCGGCTCGGATGTGGACGCGCTCAACGCCGACGTTCCGCCTCGGCCTCGACGACGCCTTCGTCACGGCCGCCGTGGTATTCGACCTCGCGAGTTGGTCCATCATGCTAGCCAGCGTGCGTTACGGCGTGGCGCGCCATAACTACTACGTGGCCCCCGAAGACCAGATGCTTGCCGAGAAATACCTTTTCGTCAGCCAGCCTCCCTACCCCTGGGCTCTAGCCTTCGCCAAACTCAGCATCGCCTGGATGCTGTTCCGCCTGCGCCGCGACAGCCGCGTCTGGCGCGTCTTGCTAGCCTCGGTAGCCGTAGTGGCCGTCGGCATTGCTATTAGCTCTAATGCTTTCCAGCTGTCGCTCTGTACGCCTCTGTGGGCCGTATGGGACCACAGTAATCCCAACGCCAAGTGTATGGATCCACAGGTCGCGCAGACATCGATTTATATCAACTCCGGGTTAACGATTACCACGGATGTGGTATTGAGTTTTGCGGTGCGTTCTACTTCACCTTATGTCCTCTGTTGTATTTGGTTCTAGGCCGTCGAATCCGCCTATAAGAAAGTATGGAAGATAAACAGCTGACGGTATATCCATCCCTTTTTAACAGCCCGTCCCTTTCATACTCTCCATCAATCGCCTCCTGCGTGAGCGCATCGTCCTCATCGTCCTCATGGGCCTCGGCCTCATCGCCAGCGCCGCCTCGATACCTAGCTAAGACGACCAGGATCAAGGACTATGGCGTTACGGGCGACACACTGATGGATAACGTCGACATAACGATTCTAAGCGCCCTCGAGATGAAACTTGCGTACGTTCGATCCAGTCCCCTTCTTCGTCTCTCTCCTCTATCTACCTAGTTTCCTCGAATTAAAAAATCACATGTACTTTGCGTTAAAAGTGATGGGATGAGAAAAACAAACAGCATCATAGCAAGCTGCATCCCGACCCTCAAGCAGTTTTTCGAGAACCTCCTCCGTCGCACCGGCATCCTCACCAGCACCCCGCCCGGCCCGCCCCTGCGAAGCCTCCCCTACATCTCCCGAGGCTACTACCCCGGACAGGATCAGGATGATGAGGATGGGAGAGAGCATGTCCTCTCCTCGCTGGGGTCGTCCAAGGATCTGGAGCCGCAGGTAAAGAGAGCTGCCGCGGTGGAGAGTGTGGAGAGTCAACTTCCTATAATGGGTGTGGTAGTAGTAGAGGAAGGGGAACAGCGGTGAAACATGAACCATCTCGGGGAGAATGAACGTGCGTAAGGGCGCTAGAGTATGCGGGAAGAGGTACCGGGAAGGGATACGTCAATTCGATCGTTGACGGCAATGTCTAGGGACCATGCAGCCGCCATATACAGGTGGGCATGTTTGGTACCTTAGTTAAGGTAGTGGCGGGGTGAAAACAGATGAGATATACAACCTTTGACGTGTCTACGAGGGATCTACGAGTCAGAAGACTAAGTAAATACCATGGAACTAGATAGGCTAAGACCCACGGACGTCGTGGAATGCTCAAGGTGTAGAAATAGCGGTCAAATAAGACTGTTTTCACTAGGTACCCTAAAATCGACACCACGAATTTGCCTTTCTTCGGAACTCAGCAGTTACCAACTTGAGCTGAAATAAACTGAGCCAGACTAGGCGAAGGGGTCACTGTTTTGTGCCAACTGAGCTATAGTTGCTACAGTCTAAAATGGCCGT
Organism: Echria macrotheca; assembly: GCA_030411725.1. Lineage (NCBI taxonomy): Eukaryota > Fungi > Ascomycota > Sordariomycetes > Sordariales > Schizotheciaceae > Echria > Echria macrotheca. Next base: position 3,005 of record MU839856.1, on the reverse strand, counting down.
AAGGGTGCAAAGACCCAGTTTTGGGTCCTCGCATCACCACCACCATTTCCTCCTCCACCCCCTAACCACGCTTTGCTTCTGAAGACTCAAAAGACAGAGAAAGAAATATACCATTATATTACAGTCTCGGGTCCCGTTGCGCCCAGTTGAATTTTGCAAAACACGCTGCGAGGGCCGTAATGGAAAGTCTCAACAACCATGATCGGCTGGCATCGTTATCTGTTCGAACGATGCAAAGGTAAGAGTTTCTCTCAAAAAACAACGGTTTGCATCTAACGCTTTCTGCAATAGACTGTCTAGGTTCTTACACGTATCGATCTGGAAAACGAGGAAAACACAGGAATAAGCGAAGATCTGAAACAGAGGGCATGGCAAATCTCTGGTCTGGAATTATGCAAGGTCTTAAACTCTTCAATACCGATCCCTTGATTGGAAAGGTGTTAGCGCTTATGGTTCTTACTATTAGTATGCTAAAACATATAAATGTCCCCTACTACCATATAACTTACCTTAGTTTATATCTGTTAGGCACCCTTCATAAGGCTATGTCCCCAAACTGCGTAGTGTGGCCCCCTTCCTCCCACGGTTCACACATTCGTGTTCGGTTATAGCCTTAAATCCGGCTTATTCGAGTCCATTGCTAAGGTTGGGGGAGGAAATTATTCGTTTATCCCGGATGCTGCTCCGAGGTCTCATCCTGAAGGGCCTTGACGACATCCATGAAGTCTCCGATGTGGCGGTAGTCAAAGCTTGGCATACTGTTGAGCGTCTCGAAGCTGGGCTTCCAGCAGCGTGATAACGCCAAGGGTGTCAAGGGCGGGGTAGCCCCTCAGAAGAGGTTGGGTTTCTCGGTCCTGGAGGCGCGGGCGACGTCGCCGTTGGGTAACAAGATCTCAATCTAGTTGATGGTAGAATCAACACTGCCAAATAAAAATGAACTGCTTTCCCACGATGTTCCGGAGAAGCCACCGGTCACGGTGATGCTCGGATTCCATCACGACGAAGGGGAAGAGGCCATATTCCAAGGTGGCCTCCACAAGGGCGTCCATCGGCACGTTCTGCTCTATAAGCGCCGTCTCCTTTGTCGTGTCAAAATGGAGAAAGCGACTGAAGCCGCTTGGTCGATGGTGTGGCCCAAGTGGCGTTGCGAGCGATGGACCCATGGTACACTCGGGATGGCGTCTATGTTTCGAATGGCAGACTTATCCTCAATTTCTTGACAGGCGAGTTGCTAGCTTGGGTTACGAGGGTTCTGAAGTTGTTTTTATATTAGGTCCAATCTCCCCGCCGCAAACATCCCTCTTCTCGCTTGAGAAAGAGGTCGTATTGAGCGCGTTGAGGCGAGCTGCGTTCTTTCGCGTGAGCGGCTGACCGATTACAGGAAGGGACGGACCGGTGTTTTGAGCGGAAAGGAGAGGTACCGGGTCTTTGGTTCCCTGAATAAGATTGAAGATCCCAACTTGCGGAAACTCACCCGGCTTGCCGATATGTATGGAATCCTGCGAAGGCTGGCGATGAAAGCCGACTTCGACGAAGAGTTCCTCATGGCTTCGCTTCTAGCTACTGAGACTAACGACGTGGAGGAACTCAAGAAAGCCAAATATACCCTAGCTAATGGCGCTAAGCGGTACCTGGAGGGGATAAATAGCTTAGAGGAGTATATTCTTGAGTAATGGGACACGTATGAAATGATCGGGACGTCCAATTCTCATCTATTACTGACACTTGAAGCAGGTTGTTCCACCTAGCGCAGTTACAAATGGAATGCCTAGGCAACAAGTCGCAGGGCATCAACGATTATAATGAAGTCCTTTCATTCTTGTAATAGGTACTAGCTTAGAAGATTAAAAAGGGCGGTCAGTCGTTGGTTGGCTTTCTCCCATAGACATAGCGCACTCTCAGGTACGAATGGATGCCACGATCCTTTAGCTCCTTGCGTGTTCCCATGAGAAAGATCTGATATTCGTCCGCCCCCCACTGTAGCACCTGATTCCACATAAAGGTCGAGTATCCTGCTCAACTCTTAGCAACTGCAATACTCAGCATGGCGAAAGCTGACAGCGCTCGCTGCCTCTCAATATACTCACCCTCCAGGTCATTCTCCAAAGTCAACTTCACAAACTGCCCGACCTCAGCAAGCTTGAAATCCTGCGGCCACCCCCCAACCGGCAACTGAAAACATTTAGCTCCCAACAAGCACACGTTCACAAGGTCTCACCTTATACTCCACGGTCTTGATATCAACAAACCCCGCCTTCTCCATCCCCTCCCTCTGCAACCCATCTGTCAGCACCGTAAACGGCCGTCCAATCTTTTTCCCCGTCTCGTTACACATCTTTCCCCAAAGCGCCAATGACGAATCCTGTTTTACTGTGCCGTCGTCACTAACAAAATCAACCTCGACCTCTCCACTCTCAACCCAACCGCCGGGACGGCAAACGCGAAAGGCATCAGCAAAGAGCTGGTTCCAGTCGGCAATGCCACCGAATAGATAGCGCAGGTGGACGAAATCGAAGACGTTGTCGTCCCACGTCCAGGGCTGCGTCGCGTCGTCGAGCTCGAAGCGGACGTTGGGGGGGACCCATTTTGCTTGGGTTGGTGATAGGTCTGTGCCGACTACCTCGGCTTGGGGGAACTCGTCGGCGAAGTCACTGGTAGCGGGTTAGGGTGGGTTGGGGGAGGGACGTGGGGGACGGACATTGCCCAGATGCCTGCGCCGGTGAGCCAGAATGCTTAGGTTCGAGGTTGGGGTGCTTACCTATTCCTGTGCCAACATCGAGGACTTTCTGCACGGTACGCATTATCAGCCATGTGGAACTGGGGGGTTGAATTGGGGGCAAGAGCAGTACTTGTACTTCTTTCTCGATCGGCGCGAGAAAGAGCTTTCCGCCGAGAAGGAGGGTCAGGTGGTGGGTTAGGGTTAGGGTTAGGGTTAGGGTTAGGGTTAGGGTTAGGGTTAGGGTTAGGGTTAGGGTTAGGGTTAGGGTTAGGGTTAGGGTTAGGGT